>JAUCBJ010007166.1:0-138524 GCA_032718475.1 Nemertoderma westbladi
ATACAGTCCAGCTCACCAACAGAGTGCCATCGGATCCGATCTGAACCGATCGGATCCAACAGCTTCAAACACTTTCAGACAAACTCCAACAGTCCAACAACTTCAAACAGATTCAGACAGTTTCAAACAGATTCAGACAGTTTCAAACAGAATCAGACAACTTCCAACAACCTGTCAATCACTCCACCCACACTCAACCGCAACCCCAACTCAACTCCCATCTTCTTGCGCGCAGATAGAATGAAAGCTTTTGAAACTACTAAAGGAACTCCATTCATAAAGCCACAATAACGACAGAGTGGACTGGCCACTGGCGGCGCCCTTGAACATTCACACTGTAACTTAAGCTGACCTGAAGGAACAGCCCATTAGTGAGGTCGGTATTTCTCTTTATTCCTGCCGCTATCTTTGAATAACACAATAGCAGAAAGCTAACCAGTGGTCTACCCCCAATACAAGAAAGACAAGTTGGCTACCATTGAAATGAATGGGGAATGGAATTCTGTGTTCACATACTAATGTTGCTTTGGGTTGGTCTAGAGCCATACAATAGAGCTTTACGGAAATACACTTCCAAAGAGCCAAGCAGTGGCGGTATAGGTCCAAAATGCCCATGTAGAATTTCTTCGAATAAGGCTCAATTTCTTTAAGTTACATTAATTAAAATACTGATAAATATATTTTGCTTTTCGCAGGAGGGACAGTATCCCCCTCTACAGTTAATATAGTGTACGTACATGTGTTAGTTATATCGTTGCGTTTATTTATATTTATACAGGTTTGGATATGATCTCTACTAGTTTGATTTTTGTTTTGTCAATTAATTAATTGTGCGGTTAATTTGTCAATCACAGCCTTAATTGGCTACATTGCTTATTGTATGAATGAATATAATTAGTTATTAAGACATTAATTTAATTAGTATCTGGTGTGATTAGGTCTACCTTTTACATAACAACAGTACGTCAATGGCGGATATACTACTACTACTAAGTCGAGCGAACTCGGACAGTGGAAATGAGATCCTTCCAGGCTTCCCGATTCTCCATAGTTGTCGCAATTTCGTTTCTCCCATGGCGGATATACATTACATCATAATATGGCATGGCAGTCACGTGAAAACAAGGGCCTTCACATTCCCAATTCTCTATCTAATCTATTATGGTTGTGCGTAATGCTCAATACTACTTTATGATATTAATTCATTCACGTTTAACATTAACAGCCACGTTTCATCAACCCCCCCCCCCCCCCCCCCTCCCCTTCCAATGTGACAAACTATCACGATATGTTGGCGTTGGGCCCCGTCCCTACGTCCACCCTCCCTTGTGAAGGGCTAGGGGGGACTTTCGACCCATCATTACTAAAGGGTAGTGATAATTATTATTCAAAATAAGTTTTCCCATGTATACGTAATTTTATTCTTAAATAGGTACTTGTTTGTTCCTAAATTCTGCCTAAATGCTGCCTTACTCAATGTTAAATAATTTATTGTTCTCGAATATTTATTTCGTAACTAGGGAACCGCTTAACTATAAACCAATATTGGATATGGAGTTCCGTTTCGAAGTTCGCCTTGCAGAGACTAAAGTTGTAATAACTTTTGAGTGTGTGAATGTAATTTACTCAAATAGGGTAGGTGCGCGAAAAAATAGTTGGGCTAGAAGTATTACGTGCAAACCTTTTCATTTCGATGCTCTTTCAACACAACTAATAAAATTAACCAAAAATATTTTTTTCACTCATTGTAATTATATTTACTGTTTGCTTAATCTGTTTGTGTTTATATCTGTTTATGTGCAGTATTTAGTGCCCTACGTCAAAGAAACTAATATATTTATAGCATTATTTACATTTCTAATTAAATTAAGGAATTAAAAACGTGTTGGTGTTATTATATTCATTTATCGGAATTTATATTATAGGAATTTATTATTCGTTTATGCATTTTAGTTAATTAATTGATATAATTAACGACATAATTATGTAAATAAAAATTGTTAAATGAAACAAATCTTTGTTTCGGTTTATAATTGACAATAGCACACCCTCACAATCACTTCAAATTGAGAGTAAAAGTGATTGACATTTTGTTAATGAACTACGCTTTTGTAAGGCATTGGCAAATTCCAACAAATTCCGATGGCGTCAAACATCTTCAGACAACTTCCAACAGTTTCAGACAATTTCAAACAGCTTCAGACAACTTCAGATAGCTTCCAACAACATCCAACAGAAATTTCAAACACTTTCAGACGGATTTCAGACAGATTCAGATGGGCTCCAACAGACTAAACTTGTTGGAAATATTTTCTCCAACAGAATCAAACAGTACTAAATCTCCGTAGGTTAGCATTGTGCTTGTTTGAAGCTGTCGGAGTGTGTTGGATCCGATCGGATCCGATGGCACTCTGTTGGTGAGCGGGACTGTAGTACCTAACCTATCTGCCTATAGGCCCTATGATATACAGATATACTACCCTTCTGGTTCTGCTGATAGCAGATCAGACTTATTCAAATTATAAATATACGGCAGGTACGGGTAATAATTATTGAAATGGCTCAACATATTGATTTGACTCTCTCTGGTGAAGTTGAGGCCGATACGTCAACGGTAGCTGATGAGGTTGTTGGACCCAGTGCCAGTCCTACAATATCTGTGGCTCAACAACCCATAACTCTTAAAAGAAAGCATGGTGGGGGCAGAGAACCTAATGCTATTTGGGATCTATTCACTACTTCAACTTCACCTTGGGAATCGAAATCTGCCACTTGCATGCATTGCAAGTGTCAGGTAAACTACCATAAAAAATCGGAGTATATCAAGTCGCATCTTCTAAAATGTCCGGAGTTTGGTAAGAAAGTTAAAGGGATGGAAGCTAAAATTGCACAAACAGGAGCTCCTACTGATAAGATAAATCAGCAGACCTATATGAAGATATTCACTGTGGCTGGTTTAAAAAGACACAAACAGGATGCTGTTGATAGAAATCTTGCCCTTTTCATGTTCAACACGGGCACAAGTTTCATGCGTATAGAAGATCCATTTCTCAAAGCTGCTTTTGAGATATGCCGCCCTAATATTACTATACCCTCACGAAAAAGGATTGCTGGGGATTTATTGGATTCATGTTTATGAGGAAGTGAGTAATAAGGTTAATTCTTATATGAATGCAGAAAGTAATGGAAATATGTGTTTAATATCAGATGGTTGGACCAATGTAGAGCAAGAACCTCTAATAAATTACATGGGATTAGTTGGTACAAAAACCTTCTTCATTGAAGCTGTTTCTACTGGTGAGCAAGGCCATACAGGAATGTGGATTGCTGAGGATGCTAGTCGGGTTATTGACAGGATGGAAAGTGATAAGAAATTGGAAGTAGCTGGCTTAGTGACAGATAATACCAGTGCTAACAAGCTTGCATGGAAAATACTTGAGGAAAGGTATCCGACAAAATTCTTTCATGGGTGTGCAGCACACGCCCTACATCTCCTTGTTAAGGATATATTTTCTGTAAATTTATGTAATTTATGTAAATTTCTGTAAATGATTATCCATTTGAAAATCTAATGGAATTTTCTAACCATTGCAAAGAAATTGTAGTATTTTTTAAAAATCACCATATGATTAATGCAATCCTTAGAAAGGCACAATGTCAAGAGAATATAAATCGTTTAGTAATGCCTTGTGCCACTAGATGGGGAACCTTAAAAGGTTGTTTCGAATCCATATATCGATCAGAGAAACTTCTCACCAGCATTGTCAGTGCAAGAGATTTTATAACTGGGTCGCCATCAAACCAACGTGATAGCCGTCAACATATCAAGGATATAATAAATGATATGCAGTTCCTTACTAATTTGGAGAAATGCATCTCCATTCTTGAACCGATAGATATCCTCCTGACACAATTCCAAAGTGACTCTGTACTTGTATCCGATGTCTATGAGGCATTTATAACACTGCCAAATAAGTATGATACAGATGAAGCAAAAAAACTGCTAAAGAATAAAGAAATTAAATTCATCAACGGTTTGATTGAATCCCGATTCCAATTTATATATGGTGATGCGCATGCCATAGGCTACATTCTTGACCCGAGATATGTTGGCCAACATATGGAGAAGGACCTCCGTAGGGAGATTGAGGACTTCATATTGGATTACGATAAGAATGAGCAGCGTGAACCATTATTTAAGGAGTTAACTGGATATACAGTTGCAGCACTTAAGGAGAAGGATGGAAATACATGGAAAAAAAGGTAAAATCGGTGAGAGAATATTGGTTATGTGACGGAAAAGAATGGCCCTTGCTTCAGAAGATAGCAATGAGGATTTTCAGCTTGGCTCCTACTACTGCATCATCTGAACGTAATTGGTGTACATATGCATTCATACACTCGAAATTAAGAAACTCTCTAGGGGATGATAGATGTAAAAAGCTAATATACATTAAGACAAATCTGTCGCAAGTTTCAGACATTCATTCTCCAGATTATGATGATGAATTATTCTATAATGATGAATAACAATTAACAATGGTCGTTTATCTGAGCTGAGACTTTTGGGTTTATGTCATATATTTGAACAATTTTTATAGATTTTATTTCTAAAATGGGTTGTATCTCTATCGCTTTATACTCATCCCTCCCCGCCTTATATTAATTATAGATAAGAAACAATTACCAGTATACTGTAATAGTTTTTAATAATTATATTAGAAATATGAAATATTTGTAATCTGTAATCATTTTATTTTGTGCTTCTAATTATTCATTTTATATCATCAGTAGTGTTGGATTGATATATAAGGCATTTCATTTTACAATTTTTATAGATTTTATTTCTAAAATTGGTTGAACCTCTATCGCTTTATATTCATCCTTGCCTTTAAATCTAATTATTAGATAAGAAATAATTATACTGTAATAGCTTCTAATAATTATATTAGAAATATGAAATATTTGTAATTTTCTAATCATATTTGTGCTCGTAATTATTCATTTTATATCATCAGTAGTGTTGGATTGATATATAAGGCATTTCATTTTACAATTTTTATAGATTTTATTTCTAAAATTGGTTGAACCTCTATCGCTTTATATTCATCCTTGCCTTTAAATCTAATTATTAGATAAGAAATAATTATACTGTAATAGCTTCTAATAATTATATTAGAAATATGAAATATTTGTAATTTGTAATCATATTTGTGCTCTTAATTATTAATTGTATATCATCAGTAGTGTTATATAATAATTATTCCTCAGAAGAGGTACAAAAGCTTAATAGAAAAATGGGGGATTATCAGATTATAAGGAAAGTAAATTAATACTAGGTCGCCCTCACGCACTTGCTTTGGATGTCCTGTTGTCCCTTCAGGGAAGACTAACACAAGATGTGAAACATAATGTCAGAATCAGAATTGCATTGATATATATATAATATATTATTGATACCAGCATGCGGCAAACAATATCATTCTTGACAATAATTTAATGCAGTATGAGATGTAATAACTAATCGACTAATAGTGTAATAAATAGTTTCACCTACTGTCAGACTGTATTCTTACTGTGCACAGGTTTAATTGTAACTAAGCTGACAATTAAACCCAACGGACTCCTCCCTCTTTCAAACAATATATATATAGATAGATAATAGATAATCTACAAAATATAATCTTGACCAAATGTGGCCCCATATAATTTCTCTAATCATTTACCAATCTGCCAATCAGCAGATCAGGTCAATCTAATAAATCAATATACAAATACAGAAATACTACAAAAACCTAGCACTATACCACAAAAACCTAGTGAAAACCTTCAAAAACCTACAAAAACCTTCCAAAAACCCACAAAAACCTTGCAAAAACCTAAAACCTAAATTTTTTTTTGAAAAACCTATGGTTTTTGCCAGCCCTGTTTGTAACGCTTTAGGATATACTTAAAATTCCCTAAATAAGCAATATATGCCGATCTAAAACCACCCTCCAAAAACGGTTTCTTCTCTACATCGTAAATCTTAATCTCACTGGGACTCCAGCTGTAATTGTCTAAGTTGAAGTGAGAAATTGTAACCTCTGTTTTCTCGAGGTTTTCGGTGCACAGCTTACCAGCCTTTAATAATCGCGATAAAGTAACTGATTTAGGATAAGATCGATTAAACGCATCACATTGATTTTGATTACCGATACATTGGCTCGTACCCGTACTGCTAGAAGATGAGGACCCCATTGACGACTGTGACTGACATTGGCCAGCATCCGGTTGATCACTATTGATAAATCGCACACAGAAGATCTTCTTCCCATCAATCTGCGCTATGTTCGAGCAGCTTGGCAGAATGTCACATGAACCTTTTGGTTCTTTGTACCACGTCTCGCAAGCCAATTTAATGTTTTCAATCGATAAATCATCGTATTCTTTGAATTCGACAAATTGACGCGGTCCAATGGTCCAAATCATGCTTAGACGTCCGTGTATCGGTAGTAGCTGAGAGACGTTGTACAGTTAACCACATAGGAGCTCTACCGCATTTCCTGTCGCATGTTTTCATAATCTTTTTACTGAGCTTATCTTCGATGTCTTTAAAATTAGGCAGTGGTCGTCGGTAAGCCATGTCCCGATGTTGTCACCGCAGTACCGGCAGACCGATATTCCAGGCAGCCAGGTCAGGTAGGCCTACTACTGGCAGACTAGCCACAGAGGAAGTACTATTGTAGTATTGTGTACCGGAACGACATTGTATACCGTGTACTGGTACCTGTACTGGTACCTGTATTGGAATACTGTCAATACGCTGTACTACAATACAACAATGCTGCAATAGTTAGATAGCGGTGGCGGTTTCCGGGTTTGGTACCATACTGCTGCACTGCAGTACTAGGCCTCTTTCTGGTAGGCCTACAATACAGTCAGACAGTGCTGTCAGAGTGAGCTCATTAGGCCACAGAATTTGATTTTGACCTTTACATATATATAGTGAGCTCAATGGGCCACATGTAAAATGTGATTTCAATTCTTGATTTGCGATTTACAGTTTCCAAATGAAGATTGACTTTGAAATGCAAATATTTGTTTTTCAAATTGTAATTTCAAACTCTAATTTCAATTTTCGTTTTTTTGAAATTACATGTTTTGTTTGTAATCTAAAAAAATATTTTCAGTTAAAAAAGCAGTGAGCTCGATGGGCCACCATACTATAGATTAAAACATATTTTTAGTGCAACGATTACTCTTACCAACTGTTTCTTTTGTTTGATATGTTATTTCCTTTAAAAAAATAAATTAAATTTAAAATATTATACAACTTTGCTTTATTAATAATACAATTTATTAATATTAACATAGTACATATTTTCATTATGCTCTCCCTACTTCATTAACCTCGCTATCCTCGTTAAATAAAATATCTCGATTATATTGAAAATAATCTTCTATATTATTTACCATTCAAAAAATATAATCATTATGTTATATTTCATTATTTATACCGCGAATCTCTTATTTTACAAAGAATATACACAATGTCCTACACTATAGTGTCGATATTCACTCAATCAGGTACCTGCCCCGTGCCGTCTATAGTGCCAAAAGCGGGGACGGCCTGTTAAGTGCTGAGCATCAATCCAAAGGGAGAAGAAACACAATTAGAAATAGAAACGCCAGTAACCATAGATTCGAACAGCAACGAACATAGTGAGTTGGAAGTAGTAGAAGAAATACCTATGAAAGAACCACTAGAATCAACCAACGGAACACCTGGAGAAATGGAAGTGTATGGTGGCCCATTAGAGCCACTACATTTTATTTATTAATTTTTGCGTGAATAAAATTTCATTTAATTTAATGTTAATTTTTAAATCAAGTACTATTAAAAAAAAAACATTAAATTTACTTTCACTTTTGTTTCCAATTAGTTTTACTTTCACTTTCGTTTTATTTTTAGTTTTACTTTCACTTTTGTTTTAATTTTAGTTTTACATTCACTTTCGATTTCATTTTAGTTTTACTTTAACTTTAACTTTCGTTTTCATTTCATTTTCGATTTTTGCACACGGCCCATTACAGTTACCCTATTAGCCAAGGACTACGGAGGCCACCTTTTACCCTTACAATCAATTGCAGGCTGTGGCTCCAATGGGCCATGCAAGGCAGCCCAGTACAGCCATCGATTTTCGAAGAGAAACTTAAAACTGATTTTTGCAGGTGGCCAGCCCATGGCGCTCATTTCCCTATGATGGGACTAGGAGAGCCAGACTGACAGAGAGAATTCACAACCTAGGCCTAACCCATACACTACAGAATATTGCTGAATTGGCTTGCTGTAAGGCATTTTACTGCTTTAATTTAGATCATTGGTTTAGGCCTATTTCATTTATTCATTATGGCATGGCAAAATGACCATGTTCTCAAACGAAGGATGACGGACTTAGTAGCGCTGAACTGGAAACGAAAGGCTGAAAGGAGATTCTAGTTAGTCTTACAAAGGAATTTTACACTTACCCATCTTTGAAATCACTTGATCGAAGACTTCGTTTTTTCGAAATTAATTACATTACTTACAACACTACTTTAGAGAGTGTAAGGAACACTGTAGTAATCCAAGAGCTGGATGGACCAGGAAGGTATCTCGGGTATCGGGCCTTACATTTGAAATTACGAACTTTCCATGGAATCAAGGTGCCTCGGTCTCTTGTATACCAAATAATGGGGGACATTGCCCCAGACATTTTGGAGGCTAGAAGATTAGAGAATAGGAAAAAACCTCATTTGACCCCATTTCAGTCCGATGGCCCGATGTGGTTGCTATCTTGTGACGGTCACGACAAACTGTGTGATTTTCAAAACTCTTGCAGAATGCTGTTGAAGGGATGGCAATCCCATCAAAATACAGAATCCTAATATCAAGTATAATAAACCAAATATACAAATCGTGCAGAGAAGGTCAACGAGCAAGCAGTATGTGGATGTACGTAAGAACTGTCAGACTAAATGTCGGCCTAGGTAGATCAGTCCTGGAGTCAGTACAGCAGTACCGCATGGCAGTCCGTCTTATAATAATGAGGCCCGGACTCAGTTAGGTCCCCTTGGTGAGGGTGCGAGTCCTGGTAAAGGGAACGCTACATGGCCCCCCCCAGCACACGAACATCCTGAGTTTACGGGGCAAATCGGTCTGGCTGACGGAGGTTTCGTCCCGAGCGAGATGTGGCCGGGGTTTGTGGAATGACTGTCGGTTGTCGCGACGCCGCGGGCGATTTTAAGGCGGTTGACCGAGACCGTGTTTCGTCGTCGCCCGACTTGTATTTCAAAAGTTTTGGGTCCGGGTTTAAGAACGGGGAAAGGCCCAGAATAGGGTTGTTGTAAAGGAGTTCTGTGGCCGTCGCGCCGTACATAAACAAAGTCGGCGCCTTGTAGGTTTGGCGGGACATGGTCGATGGGTGTGCCATGGAACTCGGTGGCGGGTGGTTTCAGGTTGCGCATATCGTCCTGGAGTTGTCGGACGAAGTTCGACGAGGGGGTTGACAAGCGAGGCAGTGGGGGAATGAACTCCCCGGGAACGTGTAATGGCACGCCGTAGACGAGTTCGGCGGGCGTGGTACCGGGGTCCTCCCGCCACGCCGTTCTGATGCCGAGGAGGACTAGTGGCAGCTCATCCATCCAACGGCATGTCGAGAGGCGCGCTTTGAGGGATGCCTTTAATTGGCGATGAAGCCGTTCCACCATCCCGTTTGCTTGTGGGTGGTAGGCAGTGGTTTTGTTGGCTGTGATCCCGAGGAGGGAGTTGAGTTCCGCCCACAGTTTGGAGGTAAACTGTGGGCCACGGTCGGATGTGATGTCCGTCGGGATGCCGAATCGGGCGATCCACCCCCGTAGGAGCGCGCGTGCGCACGTCTCAGTCTCCGAGTTCTGTATCGGGATCGCCTCCGGCCATCTGGTGAAGCGATCTATGATGGTGAAGAGATAGATGGCGTTCTCCGAGGGTGGTAGTGGACCCACAATATCTACGTGGAGGCAGGAGAACCTTGCGGTGGGCGACGCGCGCTCAGTGAGCGGGGCACGTGTGTGGCGCGCGATTTTGGAGGCTTGACAGGGGTGGCACTCTCGGCACCAGCGCGTAATGTCCCGCCTAAGGCCGTGCCATACAAAACGGGAAGACACCGCTTTGATGGAGGGCCTTGTGGCGGGGTGGGAGAGCCCATGGAGGGCGTCGAAAACCCTCTGTGTCCAGGTGGATGGTACGACGGGCCGGGCGACGCCGGTAGAGATGTCGCAGAGGACAGCGAAGTTGCGGAAGTTTGTGTCGACAAGTTTTAGGCCGCTTATCGCTGTGCGGTAAGTGGCCATCTCCTCCGGGGCGGCGGCCTGGGCAGCGGCGAGCTGGGAGAAGTCGACGGTGGGGGATAGTACTGCGGAGATCGGTGCACGGGAAAGCGCATCGGCGACAACATTGTCCTTCCCACTGACGTGGCGGACATCCGTTGAGAACTCTGCGATGAAGGAGAGGTGTCGAGTTTGGCGAGGTGAGCGGTCTACGGAGCTGGAGAAGGCTCCAGTTAAGGGCTTATGATCAGTAAAAATGCTGAACATGCGGCCCTCGACGTGGTGTCGGAACGTTTTGATGGCGAGGTAGACCGCCAGCAACTCTCTATCGAAGGCAGAGTAGCGACATTCAGCGGGAGACAACTTCTTTGAGAAGAAGGCGATGGGGCGCCAGATGTCGCCCTGTCGCTGCTCGAATACGCCACCGACGGCTATGTCGGAGGCGTCAACTGTGATGCTCGATGCGGCGTCGCTGCTTGGGTGGTGGAGCATTGTGGCAGTGGCCAGAGCTGACTTCGCTGTGTCGAAGGCTGACTGGCAGTCTGGCGACCAGGTGACATCACGTGTGTGAGTTTTTGTCGCCTCGTGGAGGGGGGCTAGAGTGCCGGCGATCCCTGGGAGGAAACGGTGAAAATAATTAACCATTCCCAGGAATCGCTGCACAGCGATTTTTGTCGTTGGGACGGGGTAAGCGGAGATGGCCTCAACCTTGGTGGGGAGCGGGCGGATCCCGTCGGCGTCGACTGTGTGTCCGAGGTAGGCAAGGGATGGGACACCAAACACGCACTTCCGAAGCTGCACAGTGAGCCCGTTCTCCGCCAAGATGCGGAAGACCTGGCGCAGGTGCCTGATGTGCTCCTCCTCCGAGTGGCTACCAACGAGGATATCGTCGAGGTAGTCGAAGACGTAGGGGAGGTCGCGGAAGATGGAGTCCATCAGCCTCTGCAATGTCTGGGAGGCATTCCGGAGGCCGAATGGCATGCGGAGGAACTCCCATAGACCGAAGGGGGTGGTCACCGCAGTCTTGGGGATGTCCTCCTTCCGCATGGGAACCTGGTGATAACTTCGCGCCAGGTCGATCTTGGTGAAGATTGTCGCTCCAGTGAGGTTGGCATTAAAGTCGTGTATATGTGGGAGTGGGTACATGTCGGGCAGCGTGGCGTCATTGAGCCGCCTGAAGTCGCCGCACGGTCGCCACCCGCCGTCAGGTTTCGGCGCGATGTGGAGAGCTGACGCCCACGGGGAGTTTGACCTCCGGATGATACCGAGTTTTTCCATTTTCAAGAACTCATCCTTGGCGATTGTCAGTTTCTCCGCATTGAGGCGCCGGGCGTGGGCGAAGAGGGGAGGGCAATCTGTAATGATGTGGTGCTCAACCCCGTGGAGGTTGTCGTCTGTGGCGGCGAAACGGGGTTGGAGGAGTTCGGGGAACTCCTCGAGCACCTTCTCGAAAACGGAGATGGCGGCGACGGATGGTAGACCCGAGAAGTCGGAGGCGGAAGAAGTCAGCACCTAGGATTGGTTGGGTGACATCGGCCACATGAGCCTCAAGGGAGAACTCATGACCAGCGAGGAGAATCGTGTACTTCCGGCGGCCCCAGGTCGCGATGGCAGTGCCATTCGCGGCAACGAGGGGTGGTGTGCGAGGGAGGCGACGATCCTGTGTTGAGGCTGGGACGACCGATAGTTGGGCCCCACAGTCAACGAGGTAGGTCCGGCCGGAACGCACGTCCGACACGGACATGGTGTCTGTGCCCCCAGGGTGGCCGACCGCGGGAATTAGCGGCCGGCCGGGCCGTTTTCCGGTCGACCGGAGCGTGCTATAGGGGCTGTGCGCGAGAGATCTGCTTGCACCAATGGTGGGACGAGGTGGGACATTGAGCAGTAGCCGCGCTTGCAGTTCCTGGCGTCCTTACCAAATTTCTGGTGGAAGTAGCAGAGTGTCGGTTGCTGGCTGGTGAAACGTGGTGTGCCGTTGCGCCGTATCGTAGCGATATTTTGAGCCGGGGTAGGGGTTTCCATTATACGGTCGGCGTCAGCTGCCAACTCGTCGAGGTCCGTCTTACCGGAGCCGGCGAGGATCTGGCGGACCTCGTATGGCAGCTGTGCGAGGAACAGGGCGCGGAATATGGTGTCGGGGTTGGCGTTGAGGCTGCGGATGTGGTTGAGGAGGCCCGAAGGTTTCCGGTCCCCGAGGCCGGTGAGAGCGAGTAGCTCTGCATCCTTTGCCGCCTGTGAGCGGCCGAAGGTTCGGATGAGGGCTTCCTTGATGGCCTGGTAAGAGTCAGTGGCAGGTGGGGAGAGGATGATCGCCTCGACTTCGCCAGCGGTTGCATTATCGAGCGCCGCGATTATATAGTTAAATTTAGTAGAGTCGACGGTGATCGCGCGGAGTGCGAACTGCGCCTCCACCTGGCGGAACCAGACCTCCGGCCGTGTTTGCCAGAATGGGGGAAGTTTCACCGTCACGGCGTTGACTGCAGCGGTGGGGTCGGCTTTGGGGATCGCGGCGATGGCGGCAGCGAGGGCCTGAATGTCTGTGGCCTCCATGAATATATATATATCTCGTCCGGGTCACCAGTGAAGGGATGGCAATCCCATCAAAATACAGAATCCTAATATCAAGTATAATAAACCAAATATACAAATCGTGCAGAGAAGGTCAACGAGCAAGCAGTATGTGGATGTACGTAAGAACTGTCAGACTAAATGTCGGCCTAGGTAGATCAGTCCTGGAGTCAGTACAGCAGTACCGCATGGCAGTCCGTCTTATAATAATGAGGCCCGGACTCAGTTAGGTCCCCTTGGTGAGGGTGCGAGTCCTGGTAAAGGGAACGCTACACTGTAGTGTCACAATGCTGGATTGTTGCTGGTGTATGGGTTAGGCCTAGGCTGTGAATTCTCTGTCAGTCTGGCTCTCCTAGTCCCATCATAGGGAAATGACCGCCATGGGCCACCTGCAAAAATCAGTTTTAAGTTTCTCTTCGAAAATCGATGGCTGTACTGGGCTGCCTTGCGTGGCCCATTGGAGCCACAGCCTGCAATTGATTGTAAGGGTAAAAGGTGGCCGCCGTAGTCCTTGGCTAATAGGGTGACTGTAATGGGCCGTGTGCAAAAATCGAAAATGAAATGAAAACGAAAGTTAAAGTTAAAGTAAAACTAAAATGAAATCAAAGTGAATGTAAAACTAAAATTAAAACAAAAGTGAAAGTAAAACTAAAAATAAAACGAAAGTGAAAGTAAAAGTAAAACTAATTGGAAACGAAAGTGAAAGTAAATTTAATGTTTTTTTTTATTGTACTTGATTTAAATATTAACATTAAATTAAATGAAATTTAATTCACGCAAAAATTAATAAATAAAATGTAGTGGCTCTAATGGGCCACCATAGAAGTGTTATGGATAACCTGGATCATAGAACCGGACAATCTGGAATATAAACTCAACATCAACCAGACGAAAGGACATAGTAAGAGAGCATACGTATCTACACTAGCCAAGATATACGAACCACCTGGAAACACCAGTATTAATAGTCGGAAAACAAATATTACCAATTAAAAATTGGATGGATTATTGGTGACATACTGATGAAGATACAAATACGGTGGGCGAAATGGATACTAAGTTTACAACAAAGTGAGAAATTAATTATTCCTAGACGATATTTCACAGACCAAGTTATAAAGGGATTCGTTAAAACACAATGTTACACAATAAATGCTGTCAATTTTCAATGAAGGGGAACGATAAGGATAAGGACAGTGGCACTGTGGAAGGCTATCCTAACCAAAACAACTAGAACTTTCATTTTAGTTAGACCCAGTGAAAAATTCGCATAAAATTCGCAATTGATTATCATTTGCGTATCAGAAGAGATGGTGAGCGGTGAGGCGTTTTGACCCACCCTTTGTCGCATCCGAAATACTTGTGATAAAAGCCTAAATATCGCTTGCGGATGTGTGAGGAATCAATGCACTTGCAACTCCCTTGTTATACACATTGTACTACACAAAGTACTGGTTATGTTAAAGTGGTTATGTAAGATTTGTGTGGGTTTGTGAGTTCTAAGTGTGGTAATGCTTAGTCGTAACGCGAACAGTCTCTGTATATACTTTAGGGGGGTCGATATATCTACTAATAATGTAAAAAGGGGTGTGAGGAGTTGTTAAAAAATTAAGTAAGTCCGAGATCAACAACAATGTTTTAATAATAAAAAAATATATAGAATATAATATTACGCCAGCACACAGCTCATCTCAGGGAGGAAGCTAGCATAAGGCCAGGGGAAAATGGGATTGCCCAGAGAACAGATCAACCAATGGTGGGGTGGTTTACCATTAATTATCGCACATGCATTGGTAGGCCACACATAGCTAGGAATGTGTATCCCATGTAATAATATATAACCGTTACTCTGTTAATTGTGCCTCAGTTGGCTATATTGAGTGTAGAAGTGAAATGGTTTTCATCCGTCGCCATTACTGCTATTATTATTGTGCTGTATTACCAGTGCTCATGTATCTGACATTATATTAACATTCAGTTATTAACCCAGTTTATTATATCGGCCTTCAGCCTTTCAGCCCCAAGCCTTCAGCCATTAGCACGCGGCGATGCGTATAAACCACGACACAAAACCTGATCAGGATCCTAGCCAACTCGGATCCCATCACAGTTGAAAACTATCAACTAGTTAAAAACCTAAGACGAGAAACCACGAGATCCGGGAATACTATGATGACAACACGCCAACATGAGCGGAGAACAAACACCCCAGAGTTCGGAGAAGGGAGAGAGTCCGCCAGGAGGTGGCGATGAGACGGTACTGGCCCGCCACACTGGATTTGCTGAGGAAAGATGGTTCGGTTGTCAAGGAGGAGAGCGGATGGGTACGATGAGAAGAGAGATGCGAGTTGACACGGGCCGGAGCGGCGAGAGGAGTACCGGAGTTGCCAGCCAACCAGCGGCTACAGGCGGCGAGCGGCCCACCAGAACGGCAACGGAGGGGCTGACAGTACCAAGCCGGACGAGGAGAGGAGGCCAAGGAGTTCAGGAGGAGGACGTCGGGACAATCAATCACCTACGATGGGGATATAACGCAACGAGAAGGATCCTCAAAGACGCCAGGACAGGAGGAAAGGCAGACGAGCCCAAGTTGAGCCGCAGACTCGGTGAGTGTAATAGACATTTTCACTACGTAGTCCGATTTGGGCAGGGGGAATTGGCGAATGAGAGGGTGGGAGGGGTTGCTACAGAACTGTTTGAATTGTGGCAACCTGGGGTAATGCTGTATGGTGTAGTGTACATAGGGCCTTATCTGGTGGAGCGCGGGGGATTAAGTTAGTGGGATGGGAGGGAGATGGCTTGTAAGAGAATGCGGGATGATATGCATACCCGGTTGAGGGGGTTAATGCAGTATCAGGCGAACCAAAAACGCCGATTAGAACTGGTGAAACTGGGTTTATCAGAGAGTGAAGCTGGTTCGGGAAGTATTTATGAGGAACCAGGTGTGTTGGAAACTTTTGTTAATACTCCACTTACAGGTACCGGATGACAAACACAGAACTGGTGTGACCAGATGAGTGGGGGGGGGGGGGGGGGGGTAATGACAATACGTTTAATGGAAACATTAATATTAATAATACCATAGTAGATAATTCTAATAATAACGAGGGCACTTTTCTTACAGGAAATAATGTTTTGGTGGATAATAATAATCTTAATATTGGTGGGATAAATAATTCAAATAACTTAAATAATAATAACGCAATAAATAATAACAGTGAACAAATTAATTTAAATAATAATGATCAAGGGTTGAATAATAATATAATAAATAATGGTGGCGAAAATGATGTCGGTATAATTAATATAATCAACCATGAAATAAATAATTCACCTAGTGGAAGCCTACAAGGCCATGCGGGAACTCGGGGAGAAACACAGGCGAATGTCTACTACTAGGATCGGCATGCTGCATTGCAGCTGCATTTTTAAGAATGCTGTGCCGGCTTGTCGACAAAATTGCGCCACCACAACTCCCTAACCCTATCACCCATGACATTTGCTAGATCATCCGCATCTTCCAGGCCAGTGTCCTTTAAGATGCGTCTCAAGAAAGTCATGGGCTGTCCACCATGCTTATTCACTCCATGAGGCTGCCAAAGTACAAGATTATGCACTGGCTGGTCCTCATGGCGAAAGCAATGTCCTGCAAAGCGGAGGCGATTTTGTTCTAGTGTCAAGCTTGGGGGAACCAATGAGACACCTCCAATGTTATATAGTGTCTGGTTGGAGATGTATGCATTGTACTTGACACAATGAACCCGGCGTAGCATTCTTGTGAATGTGCCATCCAGAGATTTGGTGTCCTCAGCAGTTAGAGCCCAGCATGGACTCCCATAGAGGAGTACTGGAACTACTGCTGCTCTAAATAGTGAACTACTGCTGCTGCTCTAATCCGATTAATTCTCGGAGACTTCCAAATCCTGGAAAGCATATTCAAGGCTGCCCGTGCCTTTCCCTTACGTATTCGAAGGTCCTCTCCTGACTTCTGGATCCATGATCCCAGGTAACAGAAGTCGTCCACATGCTCAAGCATACCATCCTTTGAGCTTATGCTCATCCAATCAGATACTTGCTGAGGACTTTCAAAGTTAACTGCCAAAATTTTGGTCTTTCTGGAGTTAATAAAAAGACCAACACTAGAAGCAGCATGTTCTAATGAGCTGAGGAGCCGTTGGGCTCCCTCTAGTGATTCTGAGAGTACTCCTAAGTCATCAGCAAAGTCTAGATCAGTTAGGTACTTGGCAGGATTTCCTCGACTTCTGGAGCCAGTAGGTAGAGTTATCATCACCCCATCATCATTATGATGATCTAAGGACATGCGTAGAATATAGTCAACCACAATTATGAACAAGAATGGTGCAAGTGTGTTTCCCTGGAGGACGCCCCATAACACTTCAAATGGTTCTGTGTCACCGTCAACAGTAGACACAAATGTTGTCGAACCATCGTATACTGATCTGATTGCTGCAATAATTTTATCAGGAATCCCATATAATAAAAGTATGCTGAACATACGTGAGTGAGAGACTGAATCAAAGGCCTTGAAGAAGTCAACAAAGATAACAGCCAGATAGATGCCTGTCTTTCTTTTTTGATAACTCTTCAATTATCCTTCTAAGTGCCAAAATGGGCTCCATGGTCCCACGACCTTTATGGAACCCATACTGATTTCCACGGAGCAGTCTCTCAATGGGATCCCTGATGCGATTTAATAGAATTCTATTATATAGCTTTGCAGCAATCGAGATTAATGAGATTCCCCGAAAAGAACCATGGAGTGTTAGGTTGCCCTTCTTGGGAACTGGCACCAACTTATTTGTTTTCATTTCTTGTGGGACTCTTGTTGCTCGGTACATGTCTACTATGATGGGATAGATGAGCTTTAAACACTCAGCTATTTTAAAGACATCAGGGGGAAAACCATCTACTCCACTGGCACGATTGGTCTTAATGCTCTTTGCAGCAGCCTTCACTTCTGCAAAGGAGATATCACCAATGGGAATATCTGGGAGTACACTGAGTACAGACTTAAAAATGCAGCTGCAATGCAGCATGCCGATCCTAGTAGTAGTAGTAGAGTACAGACTCAGACACTTTTACTTCTATTAAGTTATCAGGCAATACCCTTTCATTATTGAGGAGCTTTTCAAAGTGGGCCTTCCAGTTGGTTGGCTTTTCCGACCAGTAAGCAAGTTGATCGACTTCCATGACTGAGATGAATGCCTGCTGTCGTCAGCATCATTGATGGCATCAACCTGTTGGTTTATTAGCTCCTGTAGATTAACAGAGTACTGCCTGTTCAGGGACCTAGATACAGCCTTAACTGCATTCTTGGCCGCTATAGTCTGTTTGAGTCGGGACTCTTTCTGCGCTTTATAGAGGTCATTTCGGCACTTCTGAATTTTGTTGTCAGTCCAGGGGGCCCTTTTCCTGTTTCGAGGGTATACAGGAACTGTTTCTGCAGCTGCTAACTTAACTGCTTCTGTGAAGGCAGTATAGCCCTCACAGTGATCTGCCGCCTCAGAGGCAAGAACCTCATACCTGTTGTTCAGCTGTAGTGTGAAGCTGGATCTCACATTTGGCTGTTGCAACAGAGAGGACCAGTCATGCTGCGGCAAGGCAGATTTTGTTGTTCTGCTAGCACGCAGACTAAGTCTTACCTTGGCCACAATAAGGCGGTGATCACCGGAGAAGGGTCGAAGTATAAATGCATCACTGTCTTGTATAGAGCTCCTGTATTTCCTACGAAACAGGATATGGTCTATCTGGGACTTGTGACCACTGGGTCCACTATGAGTCCATAGCTTTCCAGTTCGCTTCTTGAACTGGGTTCCTGCCGAAAACAATCCATTTCCAGAGATAAAATCCTGAAGATGGACGGGATTTCGGTTAACACTATTGCTATAGACCCAGGGCGATGCATGTGATTGATGCAGACTTGCATTAAAGTCTCCCAGGAATGATAAGAATGCATGCTGATCCACTCCATCAGTAGCTGCTTGTAGATTGTGGTAGAAATTTTCCACATCCTCTATAGGGGCAACACTAGTTGGAGAGTAGCACACAATCAGAACCACCTTACTACTACTACTACTACTAGGATCGGCATGCTGCATTGCAGCTGCATTTTTAAGAATGCTGTGCCGGCTTGTCAACAAAATTGCACCGCCACAACTCCCTATCACCCATGACATTTGCTAGATCATCCGCATCTTTAAGGCCAGTGTCCTTTAAGATGCGTCTCAAGAAAGTCATGGGCTGTCCACCATGCTTATTCACTCCATGAGGCTGCCAAAATACAAGATTATGCACTGGCTGGTCCTCACGGCGAAAGCAATGTCCTGCAAAGCGGAGGCGATTTTGTTCTAGTGTCAAGCTTGGGGGAACCAATGAGACACCTCCAATGTTATATAGTGTCTGGTTGGAGATGTGTGCATTGTACTTGACACAATGAACCCGGCGTAGCATTCTTGTGAATGTGCCATCCAGAGATTTGGTGTCCTCAGTAGTTAGAGCCCAGCATGGACTCCCGTAGAGGAGTACTGGAACTACTGCTGCTCTAAATAATCGGACCTTAAGTTTCCGATTAATTCTCGGTGACTTCCAAATCCTGGAAAGCCTATTCAAGGCTGCCCATGCCTTTCCCTTACGTATTCGAAGGTCCTCACCTGACTTCCGGATCCATGATCCCAGGTAACAGAAGTCGTCCACATGCTCAAGCATACCATCCTTTGAGCTTATGCTCATCCGATCAGAGACTTGCTGAGGACTTTCAAAGTTAACTGTCAGAATTTTTGTCTTTCTGGAGTTAATAAAAAGACCAACACTAGAAGCAGCATGTTCTAATGAGCTGAGGAGCCGTTGGGCTCCCTCTAATGATTCTGAGAGTACTCCTAAGTCATCAGCAAAGTCTAGATCAGTTAGGTACTTGGCAGGATTTCCTCGACTTCTGGAGCCAGTAGGTGGAGTTATCATCACCCCATCATCATTATAATGATCTAAGGACATGCGTAGAACATAGTCAACATAGAACATAACAGAACATAACATAGAACATAGTCCTTAAGAAACTTCTTACCCAGTCTTCCAGAACATGAGAAGTGGCAACGGATGATGCGGTTAGAGATATGGTCTATTTTGTCCAATGCTGCATGTGCAGTTGTATTCATCAATAGAGCAATTCCACCATTGCCACTATCATCTGCTGACGCGAGGGCGAGTCGCCAACCACCCCCCATCTCCTTAATCAGGACCTCATCAGTCTGTCCAGTCTCCAGTCTGCATCATGAATGAACCCAGGGAGAACAGAAGCGACATGTCGACTAGAAAGGAGCGTGTAGAAAGGGGTGAGACGAGAAGTGACGGGTGGTGGGGGGGGCTACGGACACCCCACCGCAACCAGTTAGTGACGAGAGGGGGGGGGAGCAATAAATGCCCCACAGATGTTGACGGGAAATAGACGCGGTGAGTTAAGTGAACCAGGGCACTCAACTACAGAGGAGAATAGGGGGGGGCAACAGATGCCCCACTGATGTCAGTGGGAAATGCGTGCGGTGAGGTAAGTGAACCAGGGCTCCCAACGACGGAGGGAAAGGGGGGAAAACAGACGCCCCACAGATGTCGGCGGGAAATGCGCGCAGTGAGTCAAGTGAATCGGGGCTCCCAATGACGGAGGAGAGTAGAAGGGCAGCGAATATCTACGAGGCCGTACAACTGGGTAGGGGGAGGAGTGTTGGTGCCACAAGCGGCCAAACGAGAGAACGTTGAACCCATTCGGAAGATGGAAGGAGAATGGTAGAGTTCATCCGGGAGGTTGATACGAGATCTCATGAACGTAGATATAACGCCAGGAGTAAAGGACGCGAGGAGGACGATAGCAATAAGCGAGGAAGTGTTGAAATGGGCAACTAGAGATGTCGAGATAGGACAGACAGTGAACCGTTGATAGTTGAAGTGGAAGGAGAGAACCAGTGGGGTTGTACTTCGTGAGATTGCCGTCACCCCGTAGAAAAACAGCCTGGCGATATATATATCGCACTGGGAGAGGGGTATAGAATGCTACCCTGATGAGGATGGAAAGATTAGATCCGTGGAGGTTAGAATCGGAGAAAAGTTTGGGGCAAAGGATAGAAAGACCTACAGGAGGGCAGTAGGAAAATGTTGCCTATTGGAGGGATCACCCTAATTCGTTGAGTCATCCAATAAATTGGACTGAGGGGAGTGGGAATGCGGGCGAAACGCCCTTCCCACACAAAAAAAAACAAAATAATAAAATAAAAAATATAATTACGTACGTCTGATGGGTACAAACGTACTAACATACATAAATATGTCTGATGAGTACACCTGTACCAACATACATAATATTTAGGAGTAGGTAGTTACAATTACGTATGTCTGATGAGTACACTTCTACAAACGTACATAATTACATACACACCAACGCAGGGTCAATGGGACCAATAATAGTATATAATATGTACTGTAGTAGGATTAGAAGGGTACACATTGTGTATATCTGATGAGCACAATGTGCTAATGTACGTAATGAATACCAATGCCGGGTCAATGGGACCAATAATAGTACATAATACGTGCTATAGTGGGCACTGAGGGCGCCACGTGGGAAGTTGAGGGGGATATGTAGGCGTGGTAGAATAGACAGTATAGGCCACACGAACTAGAATACTATAGCCCAGAGTGCAGACTTAGAGTATTGTTACAGACCCAGAAAGCCATCTGGTAGAAAGCTAGTATGACAATAGGAAAGTTGTAGCTAGTCTTTTCTGTAAACAAGTAGTGATGAACTACTTATGTAGTAATTGAGCAGTAGATGAGTAATAGGTGTGTAAGTAGACGATTGTGGCAGAGTACAATTGTAGCAACTGAGAACTAGAAAATTCTAGAGGCATAGATAAAGGGTAACGGGCAGGTCACATGGGTTAGAGAGAATATCAACACATAGGGAGAAATAGGGGAAAGGGGTAGGCCATCCCGGATTTAATACTGATTCAGGTAAGATTGGTCGTCTCTTGTCTTACTGAGCCTTACCAAGGCACCATCAGTTTGATGAGAGATTGGGATGGTGGAGAAATGGTGACAAAGGTAACGGCTAGTGGGGATCCATGGGACATTGGATACAGGTGGATAAAACGATTGGCAGGCTCCTCCACTGTGTTGTAAAGGGATGGAATGTTTCATGTAAAGGAAACCCTCAGTCGACCAGGAGGAAATTGCCGTTCGCCCGCCAGGCTGACGGGAGGTAACAACAACCACGCCACACGGAGGTGTCACCAATACCCAGCGACACCTAGATGCGTGGTCATTGAACAACAGGGCAGAGTTTGGGATTTATTATGAGAGCTCATATACTGCGAGATAAGAAACGACCCGAGGGGGGCAACCGGGGGTATGGGTAGGAGGGACACTTGATGGGACCACCAGCGAAGCGTTATCGAGGGATGGTAGCAACCGCATCCAGGGAACTGACAACAGGGATTAGTAAAGCCGTGGTGGCAAGTACATCCATGACTAAGAACAAACAGGATGGCAGGGAGCGTCCAAGCCAGGACGAGGATAAAAGAGAAAAACTACGATGAACTGGGAGGACGGGATGAAAGTCTAGACTGACGCTCCAGATGTTGTCCACTGACATCATTTAATGATGAGAAAGCATCAGGATGCCTGGAAGTCAGCACCAGAATTGTAGACTAAAGTAAAATATTCTTGCCCTGATTATAAATAATATAAATAAGATTTATAAAATAATCAATCATAATGTGATCATATATAACCATCATACAATCTACTATAGTCAGATATAACCTTTTCCAATTAGCTACTGGGACTGGGGACTACTTGACTGAAACAGGAGGACGAGATATTAGATGGGTCTCATTTCTCAAGTGTGGCCACACGAATGAGAATGTGAGACCCGACAGGAGTGTAGAGAGTGAGAGTAAAACGGGGTTGAGTATGAGGGGAGCATGGGGAGGAGGTGCGAGAATTTGGGGGAAAGGTGAGGAGTGCGAGATCCAAGTCCTATGGGACTAGTGAGGTGAGGAGATTGGACGATAGTATCCAGGTTAGAAAAATTGAGTGAGGAAGAAGGGTGATCATCTAAATAGAGGCGCCAGATACCTTGGTACAACTTAGCTCGCAGATGTACCAAGGGTGGGTAGTGAGAACAGACCCAGAGGTGCCAGTCTGGAAAGCTGGCCCCAAGAAAAGAAGTCCACCCCACAACCAATACTAGATTGGATCCCAGCGGAATTGGAGAGCACTATAGGTTGATGCTATCTTCTCACCAGGAAGATAGCATGGGGGGGGAGTGTTTGTGGATCCAATTCGCTGCACCACCCAGTGGAAATGGGGAAAGGTGTGATTTAAGAATCATAATTGGATATGCGATATTAACAATATAATATCACCTACCAAGCACACCAGGGCTATATACATTGCTGGCTAGAGAGAGAGAGATACCAGCACCACAGCTCATCTCAGGGAAGAAGCTAGCATAAGGCCAGGGGAAAATTGGATTGCCCAGAGAACAGATCAACCAATGGTGGGGTGGTTTACCAATAATTATCGCGCATGCATTGGTAGGCCACACATAGCTAGGAATGTGTATCCCATGTAATAATATATAACCGTTACTCTGTTAATTGTGCCTCAGTTGGCTATATTGAGTGTAGAAGTCAAACGGTTTTAATCCTACTAGCGTCGCTATTACTGCTATTATTGTGCTGTATTACTGGTGCTCATGTATCTGACATTATATTAACATTCAGTTATTAACTCAGTTTATTATATCGGCCTTTCAGCCCCAAGCCTTCAGCCATTAGCATGCGGTGGTGCGTATAAACCATGACACAAAACCCGGTCGGGATCCTTGCCAACTCGGATTCCGTCACACCTGGTACTCATAACTGAACTTACCGAACTTAGTGCAAACTATGTCAGTGAGAGTCTCGCTGTACATGATCTCATGGGCATGTCCTGTATCCCCAATCTGTAATTTCGTTATAGGCAGCTTATTCTTGTCATCAACAACAACTTTCTCGGTACAATTTATTATATCGTTGCTTTCACAATTAGTATTTCCTTTCCAGGTATTGAAAAGGATACTGTTGCCATCTCGATCAACAAAACAGAGATCAGAGCTGGCGACTGCTTGAGATATGGTGGTAATGGTTTGTGTACAGTAGTCCGATTCGTCGATTATAGCACGCACTTCCACATCACTCTGCTCCTCATATACCACTTGTATTTCTTGTGATTGTGAACACGGATCTTCAACAGCACTTGGTCCAAACTTTTTGCTTTGGAATGTCACCTTAATAGTAGTATTCTTGCCTTTAAGAAGATCCGCTGTCGATATAACATAAATAATGAAGGAAGTATCAAAACATAAAGCAACTACAGTAGTTAGAGACAGTCGAATTTTCGTAAAGTACATGTAAATAAGTAAAGATCGGGGAAGGGGAATATAGGCCATGTATTTGTGGTCCACAATTAGTATGCACCAGATTCTCAATAAGTTAACTTATTATTATAAATTAGTAAATGCCAAAAGATATGATTCGCATGATAATCTAATGCTCTGAATCGCATGCATATATAAAGACAGGATTTTCATGATAATCTACTGCTCTGAATTATATGCATAAATAAGACAGGATTCGCATTGTAATCTAATGCACAGAATCGCATGCGCAAATTAGAAATGATTCGCATTGTAATATAATGCACTGAATCTCATGTGTAAATTAAAAATGATTCGCATTGTAATATAATGCACTGAATCTCATGCGCAAATTAGAAATGATTCGCATTGTAATATAATGCACTGAATCTCATGTGTAAATTAAAAATGATTCGCATTGTAATATAATGCACTGAATCACATGTGTAAATTAAAAATGATTCGCATTGTAATATAATGCACTGAATCTCATGCACAAATTAGAAATGATTCGCATTGTAATATAATGCACTGAATCTCATGCGCAAATTAGAAATGATTCGCATTGTAATATAATGCACTGAATCTCATGTGTAAATTAAAAATGATTCGCATTGTAATATAATGCACTGAATCTCATGTGTAAATTAAAAATGATTCGCATTGTAATATAATGCACTGAATCTCATGCGCAAATTAGAAATGATTCGCATTGTAATATAATGCACTGAATCTCATGTGTAAATTAAAAATGATTCGCATTGTAATATAGTACACTGAATCTCATGCGCAAATTAGAAATGATTCGCATTGTAATATAATGCACTGAATCACATGTGTAAATTAAAAATGATTCGCATTGTAATATAATGCACTGAATCTCATGTGTAAATTAAAAATGATTCGCATTGTAATATAATGCACTGAATCTCATGCGCAAATTAGAAATGATTCGCATTGTAATATAATGCACTGAATCTCATGTGTAAATTAAAAATGATTCGCATTGTAATATAATGCACTGAATCTCATGCGCAAATTAGAAATGATTCGCATTGTAATATAATGCACTGAATCTCATGTGTAAATTAAAAATGATTCGCATTGTAATATAGTGCACTGAATCTCATGCGCAAATTAGATATGATTCGCAATGCAATCTAATGCACTGAATCGCTATTTCTTGAATCTCAAGCACCATTATTACCTATCGCACCATTATTACATTCGAATCGCAGGGGCATTTTTCACTGGGTAGTAACTATCATCCCCTCTCCTCTTACTTATCTTATACTTAATAAAACTGTCTGGCGATTTATGAGCACGTAATCCAACAGATTTGTATTTCAAATATGAAACAGCTTTCGACTTTGCAAAATTATTCTTAGTATTATTTACTACATTAGCCTTTTTGGCCAAATTCCTTTTCGCGGTATAGTGCTTCAATGGCCAATTTAGTCTTATTAGTCGAGTTCACGTTCATAACTGATTTAGTTTTAAGCCTAATAATTTAGCCTTCGTGAAATTAGTCTTAGCATTAGCTTTAGCTGACCGTTCTCTGGCGATGTTATTCCTTTTTTCCAGCTGTTTAAACTTCTTAACTATCTTTTTTTCACCAGCCATGGGATCAGTAGTAAAGGCCTTAATTTTCTTCTTCTCTAGACTGGAAACTAACTTGTTAAATATTTCATTGAATCTATATATACTAAATGCTCACAAAACTGTACAGTTCTAGCACAGGGACAGGCACATACACCCAACGAAATATTACTTACTGTCTGATGCATAATTTCCCATGACTGTATTTTAGGTGCATTGGTAACAACTGAACTGAGATACGACCATTAACAATAACAGAACTAATATTCAGAGGTTGCATAAGTTTTGTATGGCAATCGACAATATTTTGAATAGGCGGCTGTGAACTTAATCTTGTCAGGTAAATTCTTCCTTGTTAAATGATTTGGGTTCCCAGAGATGTTGTGTAACAAATTTATTGATAAAATGGTGCAGCCAAACTAAAATATCCAAGGCCTGACACAGCTATCATACATTCTGTTATTTGTTCTTTATCGAGAATTTGCAGTTCTGCAATAAACTGAATCCACTGAACGGTTATCCAACTCCCTCCAACAGTTTTCTAGAATGTGTAAGCAACATAGCAACAGTGCTGTTTTTTAAAATCTTCCCATGCCCTCCAGAATTGCCTATTGCCCTTTTTTGAACCAGCTAACAAGGAATAATTTAGCAAAATGCCGTTCTGTCAATTTTGTGTGGATAAATGTTATTCCAATAAAACCTGGGTAAGATTTTGTGCGATCGTTGACAAACCACATAGCACAAAAACTAATACATGTCACAATATACGGACTGATATTGAAAGTTTTATCTATCTGCAAGGTTGATCCCCCGTTGGAGGTTTTGACCATTAAAGATATGGTAAAATCATTTGCACAAAAGACAACAAGACCATTTTGAAACATACTTGCCATCTTTATAAACAGCACTGAATCCATTTGCAAAAATGCTATTAGGTTAAGCAAATCGTCATCTATGTCAGCAGAAACAGGGGAAAGTTTGTTTTCCAAATGTTTCAGTTTCACTTGTGCATTGTAAATAATTATTATATTGGAAATAACATCCAGGTATTCCTGATAAACATGCTGCGATTTTTCATAATAGAATTGAGAATTTTTGGACCTGTGTGTTTTGTCGATGCCACAATTCCTCCACTGGCATTGTGCGATACAGCATCAACTAGTGAATCTAGATCAGTCTGTCCATCCCAGCGATATTCTACAACACTGAAATCCGGTACGAGTTTCCTGTATAAAATTGAAAAATAGAAGGATGTCTTCTTCAATATAAGGCACAATGAGTATATGCCCATAACTCGACAGACATCCACAATAATGGTAGTGGTATCAGTTTCTTTCTCGATATACGATTCCACTTCATTTCCAATCGTATACTGGGCCATAGAGAAACGTCCACTTCACTGTTTTCTGATTTCTCAGGAAAACTGACGATTTAAACGGATCGTCCGGATCAACATAAACTAAATACTTGTCGCTGTTGGAACCTTTGCAATGCCATCGCCATTGGTATCGCCGGTATTATTGTTATTATTGTTAGTTTCACAATAACATTTTTTTTTTTTTCGTTTCACAATAACATCGTTCGAAATTTGGAAACCATTAGATATCGGTACCTCCTTAGTTGATGTCGCTGTAAAAGTTCTAGAAAGTCCATTCATTTTGGATGAACTAGTAGAGTCTCCCATGCCTAAACTAAGACTCTTCCATGCCTCTAAGCTAAGACATGAAGGCTAACAAACAATTCTGAATTAAAAAAACTAAAATTACAAGACTAAAAAGAAACAAAATAGACTTATCTGCCCATAAAGACAATACAGCAATAGAACTAGCTGATCGGTATAACAAAAAGGCTGTATTATCCTGATATCAGGACGTGGTACTGGTACAACAAACTATATAATTATTTCAGAAAAGACCTCCTGGCCGTAATACATGTAAAAAATGATACCCCTGAAAACCGGAAGACCATTTTTGGCCTTTTTAAATACATTTTCGATAACTGTTGGAAAACTCCTGTGCAAAAATTAGATAACTGTTGGATAGCCTGTGCAAAAATTGGATAAATGTTAATTACCAGTGACAACTGTCAGTAAATATTACAATCCAATAAAACGCCGACCGGGAAAAGCAAAAGGTTTATTATATATTTCTAGTAGATGCTTCTTATCTTCATATGCCAAGACACAGTTCTACAGAAATGGTAAAATAATAAGGTATCCAGCCCAGCGGTAAATTAAGTTATGTAATGGAAAATTCGTAGTGGAAAAAAATAAGTCTACTTGAATTACAAAATAATCAGTCATAGGCCCACAGTTAAATATAAAAATATAAACTACTTATAAAGACTCACCATCGGCATTACAGAAAGTTGCTAAAGATAAAGCGATAAATCCAACCAATTCGGACAGATTCATTATCTGCCTGCTTATTATTTTTGGTAGAAAGGGACTTAAATTTACGATATATTCCGCGTTCACTAATACTTGCTAACTTTCAACAGAATCAAAGTTCATTCCAGGGGAAAGTCGACGCAAATAACAGCTGATTACTCTCACAAATAAAACTTTTACCTGATTTTTTGATTACGGTTTATTCTTTTGGATAGAATATCGTGCCACTGTAACCCTTTCCCTAAATTGAATATTTAACATTGTGACGAAATGTAAATTCACCGAAATAGGATTTGCGTTAAATTTCCCCTGTTTCACTGCGCAAAACAATTCGTGGAACCAAACTTTAAACCATTTTGTTTTTCCTCAGACAATCAATTATATACTTCGCAGCTGCTATAAAGTAATTAATTATATGTCAGAAGCGATGAGTGACGGTTAATATTATCCTATTACATTATATATACTGGCTGATTCGGGTAGATATTATCGTTGTCATAAATAATCCGACTGATGCCCAACTGGCATCATTGAGGGTTTAACTAAAAGTTACCAAAAAGGGTTGGTGTGCGAAAAAATAGTTGTGCTAGAAACAATCGAATAAAGGGTAACAATTGGTTTCTAATTGTGATGTAATAAATAGTAATGGAATAATACACCATTTGTTCATTTTCAACAGTAAATTTATGTTATCTATTTATTGTCTGATCCTTGGTATGGCGGGGAATTTTTTTTTTTAATTGCTAATTACACAAAATCCTAATGATGCAAGCTGGGCATCGGTCTCATTATTGATCACAGTAACATTTCCTACCAAAATCACCCAAAACATTTGCTATACTCTCATGAAAGGTTCATTGATAAAACGGCATATACGGCAGCTGACTAACATGCAAAACTTGTTCTTAATTATTTAGATTTACACATAACTTATACACATACACATAATTCATACACATAATTTTGGAGGTGTCTCAATGGTTCCCCCAAGCTTGACACTAGAACAAAGCCGCCTCCGCTTTGCAGGACATTGCTTTCGCCGTGAGGACCAGCCAGAGCATAATCTTGTGCATTGGTAGACTCATGGAGTGAATAAGCATGGTTGACAGCCCATGACTTTCTTGAAACACATTTTAAAGGACACATGCCTTGAAGATGTGGATGATCTAGCAAATGTCATGGGTGATAGGGAGTTGTGGCGGCGCAGAACAAACGAGCATAACATTACCAACACTGCTGCACTGACTGACCTGAACTCTATTAATTATTATATTTGATCTATCAGTCTATTGGCGTTGTCGAAATAGCGCGATCTACTTCCAATTCCAATTTCCCTATGGCTAATGACCTCGTTTATCCTCGTTTATCCTAGGCTGCCTTCGACATCGACTCCAAACTGTCGATTTGAGACCTTTGGAGAGATGAGTGGGACGCATTTCTGGTGACGCACAGCATGGAAAACCTGTGGACTGCCGTCCCTAACAACCTGCTGGTCCCCACTGTATCAGCGCAACTGCTGTGCACAACGATCCACTAACGGCGAGCCGCTCTAACCACAGATTTATCACGCAGTACAAACGCCATCGTTAAGGTTCTCGGTTTGTCGACAACGGATAACCAAAACACCACTGCCATGATTGCCTCCCACGATACTCACATTAAAGGAAGCACCAACAAACGGATGCACCGCGATAACCAAGGAAACACTGGAAGTGTTCCTCATTAACCTCCGAGAAATTATGGTCAAGTGCGGCTTTGAGGTGCATCCTTCCACTGATGCCCACTTCAACGAGCAGCTTCTCGACCAGTTCATTGCGGGCTTCAGCGATAAGGAAGTGACAGAGCAACTGCTGCGCCTCCCCAGTGGTAGCTCCATCACCATCACACTACACCTCACCCAGTCTGTCTGGACCGCCTGCAAGGACGCAGCGATGATGGCTGCCCTTCAACGGACACGGTGACACCCACAGCCTCATGGACCAATGTACCAGTACCACCATGCAGCCTCCCACCGGGAAACTGACACAACCAAACCACCACCTCGGCCACGCTATGCACCAACTGCGTGTACCCACCTGTCGGTCCAGGCAAAACCTGCCCCGGCACCAATGCCCACTGCCGCCACTGCAACAAGGTGGGGCACTACAACAAGTTGTGACCCCGCCAACACGAGCCCCAGGCCCATGCCGCAAACACTCCGCCTCCCCATCCCCACACATAAGATGATGCAGCCTATTCTGGAACAGATGAAGTCTGGAACAGCTGAAGCCTCACGGGCACCAAACTGAAGAGCGTCCCTATCATTTTCCACCTTAGAACAACTGGAGGACCTCGAAACAGTGACTGTGGGCCTATAAGTCACCAAGAACACCAAGTTCAGCTTCAAGGAACTCCAGTTCCTCCCCGACTCTGGTGCCAACATCACTGCCATCCCCTTCCAGACCTTTTTGACGTTTGGTGGGACCATCACCAACCTCTGCCTAAGATTTGATAAGATAAGATTTGTTTACTTTACCTCCTCCATGGTTTGCACTTCTTTTGTTGCCTTTTCGCGAATACTATCCTCATAAAATAAAGGAATTGCCTCATACAATAGGCCAAAAATTGATGAGTGCCAGTAATTGCTAGATGAAGATAACGACAAAATTGTACATTACCAATAGATTGAAAATGTAGGTCTTTCATAATATATTTTCTTAGAAGGTCATCCACTTCATCAGCAGGAACTTCAACATCATTTGTTATAAGTTTTGCCTTTAAGAAAGATGTTCGAATATCCTGGACATCTAATATTTCAAGCTCTGTTTCAAAACTTCCAAAGCTATAAATAAAAATATAATATGGAATAAGAAACGACCCATTTGTGAGGGGCTAACACTAGAGAAAACTACAATAGCTGGTTTCTTGTGTAGTGGAAGCGTACTAACAAATTTCTTATGTAGTCGTCCTTGTGATATTGGTATAAAAACCTCATTCAACAACTGCCTGGCGATATCACTACCATTATCAGCCTTGGTTGTGAGAAATTTAACAGCTATAGGGATTCCATAAGGCCTGAGCTTCCATAAGCGTCTGTTACCATCTATCCATGGGCACTTCTTTAGCCGCAAATCACATTGATATCTCTTCTGTCTCCCTACAATACCAAAACATTCATAGAAGATGTCAAGTCTGTCATCTCACAATGCATCTCACATTCTCACTATAAAGGATGTAATGTAGTTCAACCAGACAATCAAAAATTAACAACTCCTGTTGAAATAGTGGAGGAATATGAAATATTCACCAACCACACCCAAGAAACACACCCTAATGAAATTTTAAACTACCGATTAAGTCAAACTGTTGGACCTGGAAATTGTTATACCCCTTCCATCGACAATGCAGTCACTTTATCCAAGGGAAACACTTAATGATGACATTGTATCTGGATTCCTTGCCCTCAAAGAATGTGCCTTAACACATGTCGCCACGATTTCTATACCTTTGACTCAACTCATGCATACTGAACACTGGAATGAACTGAGTGCAATCAAATACCTAGCTCGTCGGTACATTGGGAATTACATTCCAGAACCACCAACAATGCTCCTTATTCCCCAGCTTGTGCTTGCTGCCAGCCACAGCACAATGCTAATCACTACTTGCTGCATGTTGCAAATACTGTAAATAAAACAGTGTACACATTACACATTTGACTCACTAGGACCAGGATTACCTTCTAAGGCAACCTTTGGAATAATTCAACTCTTGAACAAAATAGATGAGCTCAACCCCTGGCACACCCAATTCAGCAAAGAAACATGGCATGTTTCTGTTCGTAACATTCTTCAATAAACAATGAAATGGTTATGATTGTGGTGTTTATGTTTGTCTGTACGCTCTGGCAGTTGCTCAGGACATGACTAAAGTATCACCCATTCACTACGATAGTGATGCTGCCCGCATGTGGATGGCAAGTAGTCTTGAGAATACAAAGCTGATTCCACAGATGATGTTGAGATAAATAGCACTTATCGCCCCTTGGAGCCCCTCAAGAGTACCTCTACTAGTGGGAGCTTGCCTATCACAAGTATGGATAACCCAAGCAAAAGGCCTCCAGTTGCTAGTGGGACTGTATATATTAATTATGCTCCCACTAATCATAATTCCAATATCAAACAAGGCACAACCAGACCATACCGTCACCCATCCACACAAACACCAATATGGGGAATTTTTCATTTATTTCAATGCAGAGCTTATTACAACATCCACGAAAAGAAGCTCTGCGGCAGATCCAGAAAAACTCGCAAGATGAGAATATAACATTGTGTGATCAACTTGTAGAATTGAAAAACTATATGTCACCTATTCAGAGTATTGGCCAACAACTAAGGCAGCGCTCTTCATATGGTGAACTGGCCACAGACATTTGTGAACTAATTCGCAGCATTCAGGAACAAAAACTCACCGAATCATGCAGAAAGAGGCTCAGAAAAATTGAGTAGACTTATGATGGGGGTTGCATGACTGAAGGTCTCCGCAATGAATTCATTGCTGCAATTTCCACTATGCAAACACGAATATGCATATTGGAAAACGAAAACCAGAAAGAGATAGAGCATGGTATAGTGCTTCAGGAAGAACTTAGCCTAGAAAGACACACTAGGGGTCCTTCTTGAAACCGAATATCTGGAATAGAGGAAAAACTATTTATCATCAGTGAATCTTTCAAAAATATATAGCAAGAAATCTCATCCATTAGAATGAACATCCAGTAAAGCGGCTATGGGCAGCAATCAAATCATTGCAACACAAGAATATTTAAAGACATCTAATAAGCGGATGGGTCGGAGAGACATTGAGGAGTACTTAATCTTCGACTCCATAGACTTGCCATCAGATTTGAAAGTAATCTGCACCTAGATCCTTGTAGTGAACTGGAATGTAATAACACATTTGAATATCAATGGAGAGATGGTAAAGACAAGCAATCTAAATCAAGTAGGAGAAAAAACAATGGGGCATCAACTATTTCCAACAAGCAAGACCAGGTAGTTAATTTCAGTAATAACATATTCTCGTGTGTAATGTTTGAGGATAATATTAATGACAGCATAGATTACTGTAGAAATCAAAGAAAAAACAATCATTGTACTAAGTCTCTTGAGGAAAATTATCTCCAGCAGCAGCACTCTAGCCATCCTATCAATACTTCTAAAGTACATGGACGGACATCATCGTCTGATAACTACACATTATGGGGATAAAATTATTACCCACTCCCCTGGGAAACCTATTCATAACTACAGGATAAATGTAACTAATAATAGAGACGGGTCAACAAATCCCCTGCAAGCAACGACTCAAGTTAAAGAAAGACCCAGAACTAACTATAACAGAAGAACAAGTACAGCATATTTAAAGTTTGATCAGTATATAGATGATATATAGGGCTGCCTGTTAACAGAAGGGTAAAACAAGGATCAATTCTTTCCCCAACGCTCTTCAATCTTTATACAAAGGATATCATTACCTCCCTCAAGGAGAAGGAACTGGGTCGTAGAGTTGGTGATGTATGGTTGGAAGTTGTAGTTTACGCCGATGATTCTATACTAATGGCTCCCAGTGACTTGTCAGCAATGGCAGATGCATTATAGCAGAGTGCCAATGATATAGACATCAAAATAACTGCAACAAAAACTGCCTAGATCGTATTTGATAAATCGCGTAGTAACCATATACCACCATGCTTCATTAACATTGGGGGCACTAACGTCCTAGGAAGTAACTCGCTTGAGATTCTAGGATATCAGCTATCAAAGAATAATTCATCCATCAATAGTGGATGCATTAGTACATTGGCCATGTTCTCACAGATATTCCAACAAAAGGGATGGACAAGAAGGAGGTGGATAAATACTGAGGTCAAGGTCATGTTCAAATTATGGAGGGTTTTGTTCAGCCAGCAGTCCTCTATCAGCTGAGAATGAACATTGGAGCACTGGAACATTGGAACATTGGAGCACTGGAACACTGGAACATTGGAACTTTGGAGCACTAGAACATTGGACATTGGAGCTATCAAAAAGTCACTTAGAAGATTCAGATGCTTATTTATCATCGTAAAGTACTTAGAGGTTTATTGCATTATAAGTAATGAGACGCTTTATCATTTATCAAAGTGCCTACCACTTTCGATAGAAGCTTCAAGGGAGGGAATTAGGTTACTATAATGGTGGAACCAACTTTTATAATTTTCAATGCAACTGCAGATCGATTGTAATAATATTTCCGTTTATCAGCAGTATTTAACCCTATTAAACACAGGAGGGGTTCAATATGACACCCACGCGGTTTTTTGTTATATATATATCACTGAAACAAATGCAGTTGGGAATCTGAAATTTTATGACTTTTCCTAAAATTCTATTGTCTTCCTAATAGTGAAAACGGTTTTCAAAAATATTGGAAGTTTTTGAGTTTTAGCACCATTTTTTAACCCTACTTTTGGCACTTTTTTTAGAAGTTTCTTGAAAATTACATTTGATGAATTATAATTTGTAACATCTCTATTTTGGACTTACATTGGTTTTTTGGTGTTTACAATTTGATGGAATTCATATAAATAAATTTAGAAATTGCAAACTTGTTTTTTTCGGCGGGTGCCAAATTTTGGTACCAGCAACAAATTTTGAGATATGTCAATTTTGTAAATTTATTATTTGAACCTGATTTTTGCGCAACGGGTTTTTTTTGAGGTTCTGGTTTCGATGGAATATATATGAGTTGCACCAGGCGTTTCAAACTTGTATTTTTCGGTCCTGTGTGAAAATTTAGTGCTAGCACGAAATTTTGAAAATCCATTCAAGAGTTCAATTGCTTGTAACAACTGATTTCTCGCGTTTGAGAGGTTTATGGCGGTTCTGAATTCAATGGAATAAATAATTATTTAACTAAACATCTCAAACTTGTATTTTTCGGCAGTGGGTGCAAAATTTTGTGCTAGCACCAAATTTTGAAAACCATTAAATATATCAATTTGTGGAATTATTTCATTTAGGTAGCTATTTGTACATTTGTTTTACGTTAAAAATTTAAAAATTTCGATATATTTGTCTTATTTCTATGAATTATTTAAAAACTATATATTTGTGATGTCTAAAAACTATATATTTGTGATGTCTAACATATATAGAGAGACATACATCGGATGGCTCAGTAGGTTAGTCCGTAGGTCGTGCATATATTACGTTACGAGTTCAAATCTCCCTCAGTAAAATTTGTATTTTTGTAACAATTTATTTCAATTTCGAATATACCGTATTAGAGTAGTTGAACCAATAACGTGCGTACACCTAATAGAACTGATTAGCTGGACCAATAGTATGTGCTAAATAATTAATTGGGCCAATGCGAGCTCATAGAATGTCGTAGAACGAATAGAAGATTCTAGTGCAATTCCACACCCCAAATTTACTATAAAAGGTGCCTTTTGTCCTTTAGTTATCACTTATTAGTTGAAAACTTAATTCACTTGCTTGTTAGTTGTAAACTTACTTATCATTAGTTTAAACTTTGAAATTTATTATTTAGTAAATGTTTGTTTCGTATTCTCGATTTACGTTAAAATATACTAAAAACTCTAGTATGTGGTTTTTTGACGTATCTATCTTGACGACGGCCATAAATTAGAGAAATGGCTGCCTAAATCCTTAGGCGACAGCAACGCAAAGGGGGAGGAATGCCTGTTAACGCATAAGAGACCCGCACTAATCGCCCACGCACAGTTTGAACATGATTCGACAGCCTGAGACTGCCCATGCCAGAGGTAAGACTTCGTTCGACGCCTTTGCCCGCTGTAAGACCATACATCAGGGTAAAATGTAAAGACGTCCTGGGACGCATTAAATTTAGGAGCAAAATACCTTGGATCCATACAGATACCCCACAGTTGACCTGCACGATTTATAGGTGTGAGCTGGTGCTGGTTAGTGCGCTCAGGTACACTAAGTGCAAATAACACACTCCGTAATTTGGTGACTTTACTGTACTAGTTATTCAGTACCGGTTAGCTCTGTAGGGTCAACTGATCTGTCTGGGTTCGACGTATTTACTCAGGCAAAGGGCAGCTTTCTGCTACCGGCATAACATTTAGGCTAAAGGCGGTTACTAACGTTCTACCGCGCCCTTGCCACGTACTGCTAGGTATTGCTGCATAACACTGTGGCAACAAAATCTCTAGAATTAAATTCTAGAGATGAAATTGTATATACCAGATCAGCTAGCGGTACGGTAGCAATTAACATCCTTTCTCTATTTTTCACAATCCGAGTCTGGTATTAGGTGCCGATTACGGGCGTAGATACTAACACCGTATTTGCCTGATCGAGTTGTTAATATAGAAGGAGAGAGCCCCTTTGATGTCAGTTGTAAGTATTATGCTTATAGAGAGCGACTAGCTTATTCTAGTAGCTAGCGCCCCATATTATTTTGTTAAAAGTCAACAATACCTAGTATAGGTGTCGCAGTGTCCGAGTGGATACGGCGCCTGAACTGTTTACACAATAGTGTTTGGTGGTGCAGGTTCGAATCCGACTAAAGGCTGTAGAAATTTCGCACTGTTGTGTCCCTAGGCAAGACACTTAGACATTATTGCCTACGCCAACCCAGCGGTATAATGGAAACCTGGCTTTGCTGGGGTAATGATAATAAAAGCGCTTTGAGTATGCTGAGCGTAGAAAAGCGCTATAGAAATAACCAATATTATTAACCAATATTATTATTATAAAAAATCGTAAAACACATTGCGCTTTGCCATAAGACACACACACACACGCGTCTTAAGATTTCTGTTCTACTACTGATATTATTCCCTTGACTGTCTTTATGGTCGGTAGTATCGTTCTATAAAGAAAGTTGCGTGCCCAGGTCACCGGGGGAAACATAATAATAAGTTATGTTGCTGGTGATCAAAAAGGTAGAGTTGCCGATATTTCAACCAATGTAAATTTAATTAATTAAATTATAATATACTAACAGGCCTTCATCAGGGCAAATGGAATGCTGGCTACCTACTGGGAAACTAAACTACTACACATAGCACAAAGGTCTGAATGGGATACCGGTAACAATCGAGCCTAGCTGAACATCACAATACAGCACCAAGTATATTCCAAAATTATAATAAACAACAAAAAGGGGGGGGGGTGGGGTTAGTAACCAATGTGATGGAGTTACCATCCCGGAGTATATTGTACGTACTGCCGAGTGTTAAGTGTGGGGTGCTCGTGTTTTATGTAGTGTTTTTCGCTTATTTTTCTGTCGGCCCAGTCTTTACATTTATGCTTTACAGTTATTGTGAATGGTTGTGGGTGTTGACTGTGTCCCGGGTGCTTGTCAAGGTAATGTTCTCCCATCGCTTCCTTACGGTTCGCCCCACGTATCGAGTTGCGATGTTGGTGTATCCTCACACGTAAAGGGCACAAGGTCTCCCCGATGTAATTTTGTACTGTAGGTTTACATAAGGTACAGACTAGTTCGTACACTACGTTCCTAATTGTACAGTTTTTAACTCCGTTGGTGCAGGTGTAACAAGTGACGTTGCGGGTGGTTGGGCAGGGGTCTGTAGTTAGGCTAGCTCGAATCAGAAGTTGTTTCAGTTTGGGACCTGGGGTACTGACTAGGCGGATATGGCTGTATGGTGACGTAAGTTGGAGGTATTAATAATTTGTTGTGTGTGTCTGTGCAGGTGTTCGTTGATGTACGGTATAACCAGTGGTATGAGGGGTCCGTTGGTGGCATTGTTCGTGGGGTGTGAGTTTATGTGGTGGGGGCCTACCGCTAAGTATAGTATTGGTTAATGTATCTACTACGGCTGCTGGGAAGTCATTATTTATTAGGTTATTTGTTACTTTAACTAAGCTACGTTTGCGCCCTAGATTGGTACTACTATTACGTATGGCGCGTTGGAGTACGGCCCTAGCAGTATTAAGAACTATGTTGCGAGGGTGGCTACTGTGTGGTAGTTACCGGCATTACTAGGTTTGATATAGAGCTCGAAGTCTATGTGCCCGTGTTCATTGACCGTGGTGATTACATCGAGAAAGGGAAGACTGGTTGATACATTGGTTGAAATATCGGCAACTCTACCTTTTTGATCACCAGCAACAGATCCTCTAACAAACTTATTATTTTGTAGTATCGTTCCGCTAGTGTTCGGTCAACTTACTGGCTCGTTATTATACCCATATAAATCACACCGCGGCAAGTCTACAGTAGTTTAGGTCCATTAGCAGTAGTTAGGATTCGCTGCGCGGGATTGTTTCTCGCGAGTTTGGTCTGTTTTCTGTAGACTGTATTTCTGCCTCACCGGTTAGGGACCGGTCACCCTGATTGTCAAGTTAGCCCGGGCAATTATTGATTCGCCCAAGTTTAGTGGAAGACATCAGGCACCGATCTCGCCAGCAGCAGTTTGTGTACTTTTAGTATCTATTATTAGGCTCGACTGCATTGGCACTTTACACAATTGATTGTGTCACCTTGTTTCTTGCGTTATACGGGTTTGTGAGGGTTCTGAATTGTGAAAATGGAATAAGTAAAAAATTCTTACAAGAGTTTTCAAACTTATATTGTTCGCCGGTGGGATAATTGTGTCAGCACCAAATTTTTGAAAATAAGCAAATTGATCAATAGATAGTATCATGTTGTTTCTTGCGTTATACGGGTTTTTGAGGGTCCTCAATTCGATGGAATCAATAAAAACAGCACTGGACATCTCAACCTTGTACTTTTTGGTGATGGTGATAATTTGGTGATAGCACCAAAATTTGTGTTATTACGCCGAAAAATACGAGTAGCAATGATCTGGCAAATTCGAAATGTATTCCATTAGAATCAGCGCCCCAGAAAACTTGCAAATGTGAATTTATAGCATCGTATAAGTGAATTAAAAATTTTGTGTTCAAACTGAAAAGTGCTGGTTACTTTTTTTGTCACTTTCAAATTTTATGAAAATTGTTCACTAGTTGTAATTCTGGTGCTGACATATAACCACCCCAATACATTTTTTTGAAATATTTTTTTTTCGCTCGGATTCAAACTAGTGAAATCTAGGTACAATAAAAAAAAATCAGACGTTCTCGTTAAAATTTGTAGATTTTAGATATAAAGCGTTAAATATACTGTGTTTGAAATTTATTAATAATTTTAAATATTAATATTTTACCCTACATTCCCAATTTAATTTTGAGAAAAGGAAACAAAAAAAATATGACTTTTTTAATTTTCACGCAATAGTGGTAGGCATACCTATAGTGCACAACAACATCTAACATAATAAAATATGATTTTTCATTAAGCCCTATGTTATATGTCGGATAATCGGAATTACATCGCTGTTTAGGGTATTTTTTTGATATTCTCAAAAAAAATTTCCCACGTTTACGTTTTTGAAATTCTTCCAATCAATCCAGCAACTCTTTAACCCATATGTATATTTTCCAATAACAAAATTAATAATAATATGAAGCCTCCTGGGAAAATTCACCACTTTGCAATATTGTCCGGAGACATCCGCTTGTTTTCATGAATATTGACAAAAGCCTACATGGTTTGTGAGGGTTTGGAGCTGTCGTGCCCCGTGGGAGAGAGTTCCTCCACATACGATGACCCAAACAAACAACCTGAAACAAGGATGAAACAACCTTAAACAATAGGGCCCAAGCTCAGTCAGGCACAAAATACTGCGCTCCTAGCGAACTTCCTGTAGGCCTAGTTCCTCGACAGGAACAGGAACTTCCAGTAGATCCTATATGTGAACAAAGAACTTCAAATGGCGAGTCCTTTTTGGAGCTTTTCTGAATAACTGAAATATTAAGATAGTTTATGAAACGTTGATGAAAACGATAACATAACATATAATAACATAACGATAACGATAACGATGAATACGATAACCAAATGCGACGTCCCAAATATCGTAAATCCCACCCCCCACGGTGCAAAGTGTCAATATTAAAGAACCTCGGTGTGCAGTAGATTTAAGTTTTATATAAAAGTACTGAGCAAAATAATTAGTGTAACCAAAGATTAAACCATTTGTTTTTACTCTAAATAATTAATTCCTCTTTTAAAAACCTCAACCTTATGATATACTTCGCCGCTGCTTATAATGTAATTACTATGCCATTTTTACGGCCCTCGTTTTGTTATTAAGTAAGTACAACTACAACAAGTAAGTTTTATTAAGTAAAATTAACAGACACAACGTTTTAATTACATTTTCTAAACTAATAATACTCGTAACATAATGAAATAAATTCACATATTCCTAAGCGAATAATTCAGGTCAGATTAAACCGAAGGACTGACCACTTTCAACAATATAATTTTTTAAAATCGAGTTGAATTCTTCCTTGGTTGAATAATGGAGTGGCACGACTAGTTCAGTTGCACAAGTCGAATAGGTAAGTCGACACTTACAGGACGGTTCACAATGTTTAAATCGTATTGAGAGTTTAGGCAAACTAATTGGGCGGCTCGAACCAAAGAACCAACACATAAAAGCATATATGCCTAAGCGCACACCTTCGCTGCTTGTTAAACACTTTTTACAAGTTAATTCATCGACTAGTTCTCCAAGCCAAAACAATATATTCTCCTATTGTTGTTGGAACCATTTTCAGATAGGGTAGTGACTGCCGAATCAAAAAAATCTACAAGGTTGACTTTTGGGCAGCAACTAAGAAATTTAAATAATACTTTATGATTTGAAACTTCGTTCAACAGTTGAACTGCTGAGACAGTCAATGGCAGATTTATTGCTCAGGACAATTTTAACATTTATGTAATTCAATAGGAAGTTTTCTTTCTTATTATTATCATCACTGTCCTGGGGAGGTATCAAACCAAGGTTAAAGCTGTCATCTATGATTTCATCTGTAAGAACACCATTACACTGAAAGTCCTTAAAAGAGCTATCAACAAAGATATCATTGAAATCGTTGATGAACAAACTGCGAATGTCGAATGAATCAAAACATATATACGCACTAACGAGTGGGTGTAACATACCAAATGTTTGTTCACCATGCAAAAACGACATAAGTAGTTTCGCTAGAATATCAAAAGACCCATTCACAACATTGGTTATATTAGCACATGAGGGAACGAGAAAGTCATTGTAAGAAAATAAGAATGAGCTGGTTCGAAGACACTGGAAAACGGATCCAAAAAAATCACGGCGTAGACCGCCTTGATCTTCGCCGCATTCAACAACGAATTTCACCTTCATGTGTCTGTGAATATTGATGTCACACAGCTTGTTAAATGTATCGGTTAGTAAATGGCGCCTTCGTATACGAATGTAATTAAACTCCTCATTGTCGCCCCAATAGTCGTACTTAACACTTGCATCATTAAAAAAATTAAGATCCTCGACACTTACATTGAACAAGTTGCAATCAAATACAACAGTTGTTGTTGATAAATCAAGTTCCTCTCTGGAGCTTGGTATATGTTCAATAAAGTCGTCATCGTCAACGTCATCTTCACTACCCAGAAAGGAAATCTCATTTGGATGAATGATTATGACATCTGGCGATGTATTCGAATGACATTGTTGAGGTTCCGATTCTGTAGTATGTACTGGGTCAGGTTCGAGAGTTTCAATTGCAGTAAATTCCACGCTACCACCGGTGGTTTCTTCTACATCACTATCAACAGCACATAGCTGATAATCACTAATAGTACAGAGAAAAAATGTTAATCGCCTATAATCTTTACACATTTCCTCTTTATAATTTCGCAAGATGAAGTTATCTCCACTCAATGGAAGTTTTAAAGCGGGCTTCTTATCAACATACAATAATACAATTTGACTGTCAAGCACAGCTACATCAAACACATCACTAAAGAGTCCCCTATACCTTGGAACAGCCAGTACATGGCTTTCTTTGCCAACTTTCATAGTCTGCATCTTTGTCCACTGTAACAGTAGTAGTTTTATGCCAGACAGGTTTTAAAGAATCCGTCTTCGAACTATACACACAAGCGCAAATATTAACACTGGCTGAGCTCGCTTTTTCTTCATGACCGGTACCGGTATTTTTTAAATTCTGCTTAGGTTTTTTTGCCTAGGCCTACCGCTACCGGTTGTTGAAATATTGCCAGTTGATTCATCAGCATCATTACCAGTACCGGTACTTACTTGTAAATGACCACGTTTTTTCGCAATTAAAAATTCCGAAAATGACAACAGTTGACTAATATGAGAACTATTATTGGAACTGCTGGTACCGGTAGTAGGCCTTATATTATCTTCCGCATCACTCGCTGGTGTATCTGTATGAGAATGAATTCCATTGCCCTGTACCGGTTGACCGCCAACCAGTATTCAAACATTATGTCCATAATTATGACAAAACTTTGAAGCTTCAACAAGTTCACCTGCGCAATTACTACAAAACATCATGTGTCCTGTCTGTCTGTTAATTGGCTCATTGCTGAGCTATGATTTAGTTTAGACTACAACAGTGCTGGTACACACACGGAAGCCTACTGCCCTGATGATTTCTTACAGAATTTCAGCAGGGCCTTCATATGAAGGCCCTGAGTTCAGCAATCAGTAATTGATTGAATTTCCGGCCTTTTTATTTCGACCATTACAGGGCATTAAAATCATCATGACACACACACACATATCATGACACGCGCACACACCCAATGACACGCACACACATATCATGACACGCACACACATATCATGACACCAACACACATATCATGAAACACACATAAATATCATGACACGCACACATATATCATGACACGCACACACATATCATGACACGCACACACATATCATGACACGCACACACATATCATGACAAACGCACACCCAATGACACCCACACAAATATCATGACACGCATACACATATCATGACACGCACACACATATCATGACACACACACACATCATGACACGCACACACATATCATGACACGCACACACATATCATGACACGCACACACATATCATGACACGCACACACACATCATGACACGCACACACACCCAATGACACCCATACAAATATCATGACATGCATACACATATCATGACACGCACACACATATCATGACACACTCACAGATATCATGACATGCACACACATATCATGACACGCACACACTTATCATGACACGCACACACATATCATGACACGCACACACACTCCAAAATGTAAATGTAAAGCACAGTTGCGACACACATTGTGTGTGTGAAATGATGACCGCTATGGGCTTCCGTAAATTATCCATTATTTTTTTTTTAAACTGCGCCCCCATGCGGGGCAAATGGAGACCTTTATTTTGATTCATTCAAATATTTACATAAGATACTCAATAAAATAAAACAATTTATATTATACATTGATATAAAAATCTGTTAAAAAATTATTGACTTATTATATTTACAATTCTTAAGGCCTTTATCTTTATTGTAGACTATTATTGTGCCGCTAGAGATGACAGTTCAGGTGAGCTCGAGCATTCTAGAACATGGTAAAGGTCCTCGGCGCTGTTACCGCAATATTTGCACGTGCAAGTTTGCATTCTTTCATGAAACGGGGTTGTTGTGGAGCAAATTATATTTGTTTATTATTATTATTAAGTATATTTGTTTTTCCGCGCGGTTGTTCTTGTTATTTATTATGTGGCGATTCCTTTGATTAGTGGATCTCCAGACGTTAGACTTGAAGGCTGGCCCCAATATATACCCTTGACCTGAGAAGTTATTATCCCTTTCCGTTCGAAAATTGCGGTAAATTCCCCATTATACTATACAGTCCCTTACCTTCACACAACATCCCATCTCCTGTGTACCCAGCTTGGCAGGTACAATCGAATGAACCCGGTGTGTTGGTACAGTCTGCTTTCTTATGACAATTATCAGTTTTATCGTGGCATTCGTCGATGTCTAAAATATGTGAAGTTTCAAAAAATGTAGTCATTTAATTTAATATAATTGTATAATAATTATAATTGTAATTGCAAATTATAAGCCTCCCAATCAAAATTATAATTTTCAATATTATTATATTCTTTCCTAATAAATAATGTATACCTAAATGTAAAAATACTAGTCTTATCTAAAATATACCATATCAATCAGCATATATCATAGTCGAAAGAATTGCTGTTATTTGCACCCGTATTTATCATGTCCTTTATATGCCTGGGAGGCCATCACCATCTTCCAACCCAAGACCAGAACGCCACTTGACTCGTGATCCTCAGAGGCAATGCGACGTACAGATTCGCAATGATAGCGAACTGGACGCGCTGCCTCACCCAGCCCATCATAACACTGTAGGCCTACGGCTTTGACCAGTTTGCGCTCAATCTGCTGGCCATTGTCCGTAGCAGCTTGTTGGCATGCGGTACAAGGACACCATCACACGAAACTATAAAGGGGGCGAAATCCCCATGACGAAGTTCAACAGCTGCCAAGTAGATTTGTCGCTTCTCGTCCTCCACTGCTTCCAGTTTTCGAGTTTTGTTCGGAAAATCTTGATATTTGAATCATTGAAACAGGGCGCGAAGTTCGTGACATCCTGAAGAAATCAGGATTTAACCTGATGAAGTTCCAGTCGAACTAAGAAGAATTCATGAAGGCCATCGGGGACAAACAACTGGAAGTGAAATTGGATAAACCATTGACCACGAAAGAGCAAATCATGGCTGACAAATGGGTAGAATCGTAACAGAAGGCCATAGGGATCGTGTGGAATAGGGAGATGGATGAGTTGGAATACCAGCTAAAGCAGGAGGGTGCAGAATAGACTTACGCATAATAATTATTAATTATTCAATATAATTATTTAGACACCACTGGCGTCTGCCAGTGGTGAAACTAAATGTTCGAAACACAAATCAGATATCAACAAGTTCTATGATAAAATTGTTGATGCCCTAAACCAAGCTGAATGGCCTACTGTTGCCAGGCGACTAAACGAAACAGACAACTTCTCCGAACTTCCTTATTCCCGGCTGAACCAGTATGGTGAAAGAATAGTATGAGCATTCTAGGGAACTGTTCTTGTTGTGGAAAGAATTGTGTAGCCCTAAAGTCGGGGCTCCACAATCTCAGCTCCTACGGGCCAAAGCCCAATTTAAACTGGCGCAGATGCGGCGCAGACAGTGCAGATGCGCCGAAGATGGAAAGCGTTCTGATTCTTTCGCTCATTCTCTTTCGGGGAGCACAGATAAGTTCTGGAAAGAAGTTAAAATAATGAAATCATCGACAACGAGCGCTCCGCTAACTATGGACGGCAAGGTTGGAGTTACTTCTATTTATTATGAATGGGCACATAAATACAGATGGTTTTTCAACAAGCAATCTACTGTACCTCAATTTTCCACGGATCTACTCGTTTCTCCGTCCGAACTAGTCAATGCATTGAATGATTTATCCGTTAATAAGTCAGATGGTCCAGGCATGGTGCTTGCTGAGCACATTATATATGGCCCCCCGAGGCTACACGTTATACACATATATATATATAATATACACATTATAGACCTATAGCTTTGTGCAGTATAGTAGGTATATTGCTAGAAATTGTGATTTTACATCGCATTAAAAGCCATTTAAATACTACAGATAACCAATTTGGTTACAAGTCTAAGTTGGGTTACGAACTCTGTCTTTATTCCATAAAAGAACTGAATAATTATTATCTCAAAAAAGGATCTAATATATTGATTTCTTTAGGTTTCCTTGCCTCTTCTAAAGCGTTCGATACAGTCGAACACTCTATATTATTCAACAAATTGATAAATAAAGGTATTCCAATCTATATCGTGCGATCAAAAATGTTTTTTGTATAATAATCCAACATCCCGTGTGCTTTGGGATGGCTATTTGTCTGACCCTTTCGGTAGTTCAAACGATGTAAAACAAGTGAATATTTTGAATCCGTATTTATACAATATATATACTAATAACCTAAGTATAGAACTAACTAATTCATGTGTTGGGTCTCGATTGTACTACTCGTGTATTAATCATTTTATATATGCAGACGATATTTGCATCATATCTACTTCTCCTAGTGCCCTTCAGTATCTATTGAATATTTGCAGTGATTATGCTATATTACATAATTTAACATTTAATCCATAAAAGTCAAAGTGTATATTTCTACATAGCCGAGAACGCGATTTTATTTCTAGTTCTAAACTCTTATTAAATGATGTGATCTTAGAACAAGTAGACAAATATAAGTAGTTGGGGCATTATATATCCAATGATTCCTTGATGATACAGATACGCAATCAAACTAGATCCATGTATGCTAGATGTAATAAAAGCTGGCAGAGTATCACTATGGCTTTTTTCCACTGATTTTTCCACATTAAAGTGCTGTAGTTTCAACACTAGGGGATTAATTGCAAATTTAGATTATATTAGTAGTTTATTAAGAAACAACATTGACATTCTTGCTATACAGGAACACTGGCTGGATGCAGTTGAATGCAAAGAAATTTTAGATGGGACCTTTGGTGGTGATTATATATGTAAATACCTACCGGGAACAACGTCACAAGTTACCAACAGCACACGGGGAGGCGTATGTATACTTATTAAGCGTGGTATATTCAGTTCCGTTGTACCGGTTGAATCTGGAAATGACGTCATAGGTGTGCTTGCCACAATGGATGGATTTTATAAACAACTCCTAATTATTTCAGCGTATGCACCGGACTCCAGCAAGCCCCCCAGTGTCTACAATGACTTTCTTGGAAGACTAAGTAATGTGGTTACTTCTCATCATACCACGATACCCCTAATCTTAATGGATGGGAATGCTGATGTTGGGCCGCTCCAAGGTAAAAGGTACAGTAGAAAAGTGGCAACTGCCAGAGGAATTTCACTGAACGACTTCCTAACTGACCACACTCTGGCGGCAGCTGATACACTTGATAACTTTGACGGCCCATGCTGCACATTCTATGGGCGAGGGCGTACATACATAGACCATATACTAACTACGGACACTGGGTTAGACTTGATAATTAATGGTAGAATTTACGATATGGACAACGTATCAAACCAATCCGATCATGTACCTGTATCCGCCACACTGAAAGTTACCATAAAACCAACTCCGGACAGTGCGGTAAATAAATTAAACTCTTCGCACCATCGTATTCGTCGATTCAACTGGCATAAATGTAGCGAAGAGCAATTAGAAAGTTACAAGCAAGCGACCATTGCCGATCTCAACCACCTAGATGACGTAATAGAAGGTAGCCATTACAGTTGGACCAAAGTTGATTTGGAGTGGTATGGGGAATCATTACAGAGTGTATTTTACGAAGCTGCCTGTGCACACGTTCCCCAGAGTTCCATCAGAAAACGAACTCGTAATTATAGAATTAGGAGTACCCAATTGCATGAAAAGTCCAAAATCACCAGAACTCTATATGGCATCTGGTGTGAGCGTGGCAAATGTCAATCAGATCGCTACAACCATTTGTTCAAGGATTCAAAACGTGCAGTGAGGCGTCTTCGGAACTGGTTAACCAAGAACAGGCTATCTAATCATATTCACGGGATAATTCATAACCATACGGCCAAACCTCGCTCCTTATGGAATCACCTCAAGAATAAACAAACTGTAGAAACTTCAGAATCAATGCGCGTCCCACTTACTACCCATCTGCGTCAGCAATTTCAGAGAGATTCTGGTGAAACTGGAGATCTTGAAACGTTAATAGATGATATAAATGCTAAATGTGAAGGGACTGAGCACCCGCTCATCTCAGAAAAGACGGTGGAAGACGTTATCTTACTCCTGGGCAAAGGTAAATCACCGGATAAACGTACCTTGACAGTCGAACACTTGATCTACACAGATAAGGATACAGTATGCAAACACTTAGCCAGACTTTACAATGAATCCATTCGCCTAGGCATAGTACCAACTTTCTTTGGGGAGACAGTTGTAAAATGCCTATACAAAGGCAAAGGCAAAGATTCTATGAACCCATCATCTTACCGTCCCATCGCATCCATTTGCAAAAGTTCTGGAAGGTATCGTAGCAAAGGAATATTTCTTGGAGATTATACCTGATGGAATGCAATTCGCCTACCAAAAACGTATCGGTTCCGATGTTATACTCAGCGCTATTCTAGAACATATCGAATTTTATCGCAGTAGAGGCTCCGGGTTTTACGTCTGCCAAATGGATATAGCAGCAGCATTCGACTCTGTTAATCACTATCTTCTATTTAAAAAATTATCAGAACATATTAATCCCTATATATGTCGACTGCTGGTAGTTTATTACAAAGCAAGTATGGTGTTTATCAACATCAATGGCATGGTGGACACAAATGGATTTGCAATGCATAATGGTGTTAAACAGGGATCTATAATATCGCCCGTATTATTCAATTTCTACACCAATGGTATTCTTACACAACTTCATGATGGTGGGCCAGACAGTAAAGGGTTTCGTATTTTTCATCTAATTATGGGTACACTTTCTTATGCGGATGACATACTGTTAATGGGAACGTCCAGCAATGAAATTGAGCAAATGGCTAGTCATATACAAACTGAACTCACGAATCTCAACCTTGCATTAGAGACATCTAAAGTAAACTGGATTTTCAAGGAATCTCACACCAACCGGAAAAACGACAGTCCACCGCTCATGATTTCTATAAATGGATATCTTCATGCCACATCTCCATCCCTCACATTCCTTGGGGTCACTATTCGTGGGATTAAACAGGATCACAATAACATTCATGTATCTGACATAATACAATCAATAGCTGCGCTTGCAGACACATTCCATAGGAATGGATGGACAACGAAGCACTACCCTGTACGGATTGTGGCTCTGTTATGGCGGTCTGTTGGATTGTCGTCCCTATTGTACAGACTGAAATTCCGCATTGGCGAACTATCCAAGAAAGATACTGATATGGTGGAAATTTATTATAGGAAACATCTGCGAGGAATTCTTCACGTTGGATGTTATGTATCAAATGACACCTTAAATCACCTCTTTGGGACCGGAACACTCTCGCTAGAGGCGTATAAGTCATGTCTGGGGACGGTGCTTCGGTCTCTCAACTGTCCCAACAAGAATCTTCAGGAATCACTTCGCATCACGTTACAATCGAACCAACGTTCATATTATCAAGGATTAGGAAGCGTGTACAGTAAAGCTGTCGCTAATTATGGTCTACCCACGATTGGGTCACTCTGTAACTACAAATACAATACAAATAACCTATTCGCCAGACTATCTGAGCCAGCCACCTCACTACGCCACCTAGAGGAAGGACAGTACATACGACAATGTTACGAACTGCCAGGGCTCACTTTTAGAGCCAAGCACAAACGCATAACAGATTTTTACAATATTTGAGTTCGATAAACGGACTAATTGCGTATAATTTAGTTCATATCGTCGATATAATTTTAATTAGATCTCAGAAAACTAATGTTTTTTTTACTTTATTGTGACTCACAGTTTTTACGCGTCCTAGAAGTATATTCTGCTATCTTGAAATTACATCATATCTCTATGCAAATAACGTGACTATTTGACCTTAACTGTAAAGGGTATTTTAATGTGTATTTTTAATGTGTATCTTTCAATATGTCAATTTTATTTGATTAAATAATAATAATAATAATAATGTATCTGCCATAAAAGCTGAAATTTATTGAAACTAAAAGGATTAAAATGATCAAGAAACAAACAGTCATTAAGCCCAGCGTTTTATTCTAATAATAATATTTGTATTATTAAATATTCGGCACTGAATTCGGCATGTCTTTGGTTATTCATCACATTCTAATGCCGAAAGCGAAACAACAACATAAAGTTAAATTAACCCAGCGGTAAATTAAGTTAAATTAACCCAGCGGTAAATTAAGTTAAATTAACCCAGCGGTAAATTAAGTTGTGTTAACACAGCGGTAAATTAAGTTGTGTTAACCCAGCGGTAAATTAAGTTGTGTTAACCCAGCGGTATATTAAGTTGTGTTAACCCAGCGGTAAATTAAGTTGTGTTAACCCAGCGGTAAATTAAGTTAAATTAACCCAGCGGTAAATTAAGTTAAATTAACCCAGCGGTAAATTAAGTTAAATTAACCCAGTGGTAAATTAAGTTAAATTAACCCAGCGGTAAATTAAGTTAAATTAACCCAGTGGTAAATTAAGTTAAATTAACCCAGCGGTAAATTAAGTTAAATTAACCCAGCGGTAAATTAAGTTATGTTAACTCTGTGGAAAATTCGTGTGAGTCTTCGTCTATTTTAATTATAAATCACCTATAGGCCCAGGGTTAAATATAAAATCGATTTATGAAGACTCACCATTGGCATTACTGAAAGTTGCTAGAGATAAAGCGATAATTCCAACCAATCTCATTATCTGTCTGCTTAGTATTTTGGTTAGAAATGGACTATAATTTACGACGTATTCCGCATTCCACACTGTAGCCCTCCCTACATTGTCCTTTACTCCACAAGATAAATTGACGCCATTATAACAGGGGGGGGGGGGGGTGTGTGTCTATTAGGTACCTCGGCACCAATAAGTTAATACAGTAGTTGCTTTGTTATAGACTGTATATGTATATGCCAGTAACTACAGTATTTATCCTCTGTTAGTTGTTCTTCTACAGCCGATTGTCGCTGTATTATAATCGTGCATTGCGGCTTTCTATACACAAATGTATTCTCTACCTTACCGGTGGACTTGCATTAATGGTGTATTTCCTTACCAGATTGGTGTAGGTATGTTCTACTTAAACCGGTATACTTAAATATACTGTGTATAAAATTTATTAATAATTTCAAAATATTAATAATTATACCCTACAATCACGTTCACCTAGTGGTTAGGCATACATGTAGTCCACAACAACACATTACGTCCACATTATGCTATATATATATATATATATATATCGGATTATTGGAATTACATCGCCGTTTAGGGTTTTTTTGACATTCTCAAAAAAAATTTGTTGTTAAATGTTGCATGTTTTTAAAATTCTTCCAATCAATCCATCAATCTTTAACCCATATGTATATTTCCAATAACAAAATTAATAATAATATGAAGCCTCCTTGGAAAATTCACCACTTTGCAATATTGTGGAGACATCCGCTTGTTTTCATGAATATTGACAAAAGCCTACATGGTTTGTGAGGGTTTGGAACTGTCGTACCCCCTGGGAGAGAGTTCCTCCACATACGATGACCCAAATTTCGTAAATCCCCCCCCCCCCCCCGGGTTTTACGGTGTAAATTGTCTAAAATAAAGAACCCCAGTGCTAATAGGTTTAAGTTTTATTTAAAAGTACTGAGCAAAATAATTCGTGTAACCAAACATTAAACCATTTGTTTTTCCTCTAAACATTTAAATCCTCTTTTACAAACCTCAACGTTATTATATACTTCGCAGCTGCTTATAATGTAATTACTATGCCATAAGGCGACAAACTTATTAACTCATAGAAAGATAGTATGTTTCAGTTGAACCTAAATTATGCAGCAGTTGAACAATAAAATAGAAAAGGATGAATCCAATATCCTAATCCTATTGGATGAAAATAAATCAATCTTAAGTAACGATTGTTCTATATGCAAAACTTAATTATTGTTCTTAATTATTTACACTGCAAATAATTACCGATTAATCTACAGGGAGCTCTGTGTACAAGGCGATCTTAATAAGGAAGCCCTGTAAATATTGGTATCATACTAAAAATATAAAAACAAAACTGAAAACGATCTGAAAACAACCTGAAAAACAAGGATGAAAACAACCTGAAAACAAATATGGCCCCAAGCCTCAGTCAGGCCACAAAAATTACTGTTGCTCCTAGCGAAAATTACAGTAGGCCCTAGTTTCCTAGACAGGAAACAGGAAACTTACAGTAGATCCTATATGTGAAACAAAAGAACTTCAAAATGGCCGAGTTTCGTTTTTGAGCTTTTTCTGAATAAACTGCCCGTTTTAAGATAGTTTATGAAAACGTTGAATGAAAAAACGATAAACATAAAACATATAATAACATAACATAAACGATAAACGATGAAATACGATAAACCAAATTGCGACGACCCCAAAATATCGTAAAATCCCACCCCCCACGGTGGCAAAGTGTCAATATTAAAGAAACCTCGGTGTGCAGTAGATTTAAGTTTTTATATAAAAAGTACTGAGGCAAAAATAATTAGTGGAAACCAAAGATTAAAACCATTTGTTTTTTTACTCTAAATAATTAATTCCTCTTTTAAAAAACCTCAACCTTATGATATACTTTCGCCGCTGCTTATAATGTAATTTACTATGCCATAAGCCCGACAAACTTTCTTAACTCATAGAAAAGATAGTATGCCTCCGCTTAATCCTGAATTATTCAACAGATATTATTCTAAATTGTCAGACAGACTGGTCCACATACGCGTATTTCTACTAATGAATAGTGGTGAATCTGTCGTAAACTTATTGGTACGGACCCCCAACATCATATTATCCCGGCTATGTCCTATTATGGTATTACTGCAACTACAACTAAAGTAAAAACTCAACTATATTTTAACATTTTTTTTGTAGATCAATATTCTCTTAACGACTCAAACTTTTCTTTACCTCCTTATCTTTTTCTAGAACGATATATGATATTAAAACTCTAACTCTAACAGTGCTATATGTCCAGCGGAATATCCAACAGAATGATTAAATTTGGCATGCCCATCATAATTAAACAAATTGCTCGTCTGTTCCAGTTCATTTTTGACAATGGGTTACACCCCAAAAAGTGTAAATTGCGTTATGTTTCACCATTTCTGAAGAAAATGCCACCATTTTTTCGTGCAAACTATAGACCTATCGCTCTTACTAGTAACTTGGTAAACTTTTCGAACGTTATATATATACACCGCGTCCTATGCTATATATTCATATCAAAGCTTATATCTCTAAATTTCAGTCTGGCTTTATTTAGGCAAGGGATGGGACAATTTATCAACTTGACTTTATATAATGCCTTGGTCCAAGCACTGGATAAGGAAGGGTAAAGAAGTACGCATTGTTTTTATGGACACGTTCGTGGGGCCTTCGCGCAGGATGAGGCTCAGTTATCAGATACAGATTAAAATTGAGCGATTCTATCCCAAAATCGGTACTTAAGTAATTTAAATAAATGATTAAGAAATTTAACCAAACTTATTAATCTTATTATATCTTATTAATCTGCACCACCCCAACCCAAAGGAGCACAGAGGATAAATGAAAGGCAGGATAAAGCAAGCTGGCTTTTTCAGTTATTAATTACACTAGTTGTAGGGCCCTGCCTTTATGTCCTATATAGATGTAATAACCCATTGCCAAGTAGTAGGCAATAGCTAGCTAGTATGACAAGGAATGAGGGAGGTATAGAGTGGCGAGGGCATTTTGATACTTAATTCGTTTAGATCAATTAAAAACACATTTCTTAAAGCAAATCACTTGAAGTAATTAAAAACTATAATGGAATGGGGTATGTGGATTACAGCTGTATAACTTTTAAGTATAATTATTTATATCTTTACTCTAAAATAATTAATTTCCATTAAAAGACAGGCTTGAAAATGCCGTTTTTGCCCCAACCAACTTAATTAATTTTAATTTAATTAATAAACTGCTATTATCTTAGCTTCTCGAAGGCCACACGGAAATTCAACTTCGAAAATTTCTAAACTTTTGCCAGACTACAGTACCAAGTTTGGATAGATTTTATCGATATTTGAGAGTTATTAACGTTTAAAATTGAACACAACTGATCAACAGACACACCGATTGAGTTAGTGGTACCTGTATGCGGGGGGGGGGGGGGGGGGGGTACTCCATTTTGGTCCAAAATATGTCGAATTTTTTTATGGACTATTATAATGCATCATTGAATGGTGTTTCCAAATCTAAAAACTGCTATTTAATAGCTCTTTTAGTTTTCAAGTTATATAAATTTCCATTTAGGGAATCCTATTGAAATTACTATTACTATGTATAATGAAAGGTCGATTATCTCCAAATATTTTTTTTATGAAATTGTCAACTTCAAAACCCTACTACTTCTATAATTTTTGAGTAATTAGCCTGAAACATTCTGTGGGTGTCTAGATAGCCACCCTGCATAAAAGTATCAGACAACTTTTCGAAATTATTTGTTAATAAAATTTAATACTATTTATAACAAACCTAAAAATTAGCATAAATTTGCAGCGCCACCTAGCGGTACAGAATTAATTTAACAAAATATCGCCTTATAGGTATGTTGCCCCATCTTTGATCTATCATATAAAAAAACTTTCATGTGATTAGGTTCAAAACTGTAAAAGCCTTAGGGTTTTAAGCGCAACCAAGATTTTTTGATTGTTAACTACATAGTATTAATAATATTAAATAGCGAAAACCTGTCATGTATCTAAACTGTCATGTATAATAGCATCTTAGGCCCCTATATGCCAAATTTAGCCAAAACCAAACAATTTTGAAACGCTGAGAGTGATAAATCGAAGAGTTGTCCGAAAATGTACCGCCACACGATGTTCAGCTTAAACTGTTATAATATCATCAATATTTTTGGTAATTAATATACAGTAATCAGCAACAGTTTAGGCCTAATTCTGAAATATCGATGTTTTCACAAATTTTTTTATAATTTCAATGCTAGCTAGTAAAAACAACACTTGCTACACCTACACCTTAATAAATAATATATAATAATGTTCTCGAACACTTACCAATAACAAAAATAAAAAAAATACAATATTTATAAAATTTCAAAAAATTCTAGCTAGTAAAAAACACTAGCTACCATAAAAAATATCTCTACTACAGTAATGTTCTAGAACATTCACCAATATAAAAAAAGTACTAAAAAGTTGCTATCAGGAACCGGACAATTCGTAACCGGACAATTCGGTCCCGGACAATTCGGTCCTAGGACAATTCGGTCCCGGACAATTCGGTCCCGAGAAATTCGATCCCCTTTATTTATTGTTTTTGGACCGAATTGTCCGGGCGGGACCGAATTGTCCTACATCCGATTTTGATCACCGCTGACTGTGAACGACCCAACAGGTAGAGTTGTGCGGTAAACTGCGCGGTTTACCGCAGCCCATTGAAACATTGTTAAAAAATTAATGTAATTTCCTGTTGAATTCGCAGTCGACAGATAGACAATCAGTTACCACAACATTACATTTGGGTGTGAACGGACTCCGGGTAGTGTACTGCTGGTGTACCGCTTCAATACCGCTAGACTAACCATTGTGTACAAAGTTCTCAGGAATTCTTAGCCGAACTCGTTCGAGACAGAGTGTCGCCATTTAATAGGCCTCTCGCCATGTAATAGACCCAGGTACTATAGAACTAGAATTAGGACGACTTCAGTGTCGCTATTTCATAATGACTCTATACTGAAGCTACACAAAGGAGCAGGATAAGGTGAGAAGTGATTATAATATAATAATAATAACCCACACAATCAGATGACTATCCATACTCCTCCTTTAATAAAGCCGCATTCAACTCCCTTAATAGCCTGTGTGCTGTATCAATGCCTCAGTGGGTGGTCTCCAGTACTGCAAGGCCCAACTCATCTTTGGGTAAGTTAGCAATCTGTGTATGTGTATGAAAGCGAGCCGACATTTAGTCAGAGCAACCAAATAGATGGGCAAGGAGACAGACAGTCTGGATTTAGCTGAGTCGAGTTAAAACGCCTCGCCTAAATGACCAAATAGCCCATAGGAATACACTACATTCATTTGGTCATTTTGGCCACCAAAATGGCCAAGTTAACACTTATTGGGATTGGGAATGTATAAAAGGCCCCCTTTACCCCTATCAAGCCTGGGGCCCGGGTGGGCAGTGGGGGGGATGTCATTTATAATTTTTTTAAATTCATCTGTATCTTGGAAACAGTTAGGCCTACCTATGTTTTAAAAACCGAGATTTCTTTTTCATGCTGAAATTTTCAAATTTTTTTTTGAAAATGTTGAAAATGAAATGAGAAATGAAAATTTTGAAAGAAAATGTTGACAATGTTGAAATGTGCTTTAAAATTTAAATTTTTTTCTCTGTTTACAATAATCATGCAAACATGAAAACAATACAGCTGTGTAACACCAATATATAAACAAATATACGAACTAATGCCAGGGGTGTATAAATCAGAGAAATACCAATAACTAGAGAGTCAATAATGTATATCCTACAAGCTGGAATGATATACTGTAGTAATACGAAATACACTACACTCACTCTATTGGTTGAAATACCAATAACTAGAGAGTCAATAATGTATATCCTACAAGCTGGAATGATATACTGTAGTAATACGAAATACACTACACTCACTCTATTGGTTGAAATACCAATAACTAGAGAGTCAATAATGTATATCCTACAAGCTGGAATGATATACTGTAGTAATACGAAATACACTACACTCACTCCCCTATTGGCTATCTACAGATAGACAAAGAAAAATTAAATACAGCAAAATTAAATACACATTTAAACTTTCTTAAATATGTACCTTTGAGTAGTGTGGCTTAAAAAATATGATCCTAAATAAATAATAATGACAAATCATCTTGAATACAGTAATCCAGATAAAAAAGTAACAACTTTCTGTTATAGTCAGTGTTGGACTGGGTTTGACAACATCGTAAGTATATTTTTATCACAATCCTACAATTATTAAATTTACAGTTTCATAATAATGAATTTAATATTTGTACACTAACAAATCCTCCACCAAATAATTAATAAATACAAACAAAACGGGAATTTATTTTCCCATTTTGTAATGACAATGCACAATATGTGACTTAGCTTAGCAGCACACGGGAATCTAAATGGTTTATTTTCACTACTGTTGCTATCATCATTGTGATAGGATAACATATCCGTGTGCTGTAAGACTCGTGGTACAGTGTGACTACTGTCAACTGAAGGAGTTGTGGCTAATTTGTCTATGTTGTATACTTTCGTGCCAAGTTTGTCATTGGAAAAGTCAACTATGTCACTTATTTTATCACTTTCACAACTTACCAGCGATTTTAAATCCAATTTGCAAGCATCTTTTATGAGAATGGGGTCAATCTCATCGGATTGAATCTCTAATGGTATGGCTATGTTGAACGGATCCTGTAAGAATTGTTGCTTGTCGTCCACATTTTGCAACAGATACTTGAACTGTGTGAACCTCCACATCACTACAGTACTTGTAATCAACTTATTAATGCGACATAACTTCCAGAGACATCTAGGTAGTTTCTGATCATGGAATTAGAAAACTTCCCCTACGACAGGACTCACAAAGCAGTCTGGGAAATTAGCCCAATAGGGAAACTTATTTATTTCCCTATAGGGAAATTTGTGTTTCCCTATAGGGAAATTACAGCTTTCCCTATAAGGAAATTATGCAATATCTTGGTTTTTAATTAATTTTACATTATTTTTATTTATTTTAGACTATACATTTCCTGTAATACTGTTTTAATAATAATGAATAATATTATGCTATTAAGTGCTATGATTCAAAATATATTGAATATTGGTACACCTACAACCTACACTGCTCTCATTTACTTTTAATCAGAGGTTGTCTATTTCCATTAAAAACATCACCTCCCCCTTACAATATTCCTTCACCCTTTATGGCAATTCCCTTGTCTGCTTGCACACACTTCGAAATGGAAGACATTGACTAAAGATTACATGATAATAGTCTCAACGAGTATATATTGTCAATGTGTTGAATTAACCAATCACCAATGTCAGGCTCTGTGTAGTACTTCTGCTATTTACAGTACACCTAGGCCTAATGCTTGGTTTGTTCTATTTCCATACTTATATCAACACCATAAATATACGTCATACTAAGTTCACCAAACCCCCCTACTCATATACGTCATGGCGCAGTGCTTCCGAACACGCCGATAAACTGGACCTACGAACTCCTACTATTCCCCATTAACAACATGGCGACAGATCCACGCAACCCCCACACCTTCATCCTGCGAAGCTCCCCGCCCGCCTTCGACATCGAGTCGGAGAAGGCAATGTGGGACCTCTGGAAGGATGAATGGGACGCCTTCCTCGCCACATCGGGACTCCTCAACCTGTTCACCTCCGACCCGGCGAATCCCCCGGATGCTGCCGTCACCAACGACCTACATCGATCCACCCTCTGTCTACGTCGCGCCGCGCTCACTACGGCGTTCTCTCGCGCCACTAACGCGGTAGTAAAGGGGCTCGCCCTTACTACCGAACAAAACGCAAACTCGGAGGACATCATCGATCAGTTGGGGCGGCACATCGACGGCGGGACCAACCGATGGGTTTACCGGCAGCAGTTGGCCCGACGTCACCGCCTCCCCGAGGAGAGTCTGGAGTCCTTCCTCATCGCCCTCCGGGACCTGGCCGCCAAGTGCGACTTCGCCGCGCTCGCCACTAAGGAGGCCCACCAAGAGGACCGCCTCCTGGACCAGTTCACTGCGGGATTCGGCGACAAATAAGTTACAGAGCAACTCCTCCGTCTCCCCAATGACTGTTCCCTCGGCGACGCACTGCGGCTCGCCCAAGCCGTCTGGGCAGCGCGCAAGGACGCCGCATCGCTCGCCCTGCCCTCGAACCCCGCCGCCGCCATCACCCGCGTTACAGCCGCACCCCGGCGCTACCAACAGGGCCCGGTCCACGAGGAGCGACAACCGAAGTCATCCTCCAAGTGCCCTCAGTGCGGTTACCCCCCACACCAGGCCGGCAAACGTTGTCCGGGCGCTACGGCCCGTTGCCGCCACTGCAACCAAGTCGGCCACTACGACCGAATGTGCCGCAGCCGCCCAACGCCGAACCCACGGACCAACTACACCACCCAGGAACCCGACAACGGATGGGACGACCACGAGTCCGCCCACAACGCCCAGGTCTGGTCCACGATCCTGGATGGACTCGACCTGGACTCCATCCCGGACGTTTCGGCCACGGAGAGACTCGAGTCCCTCGAAACCGTGACCATCGGCTTCCAGGTCACCAAGGACCCGACCCGCGGTATCCCGGAGCTGCAGTTCCTCCCGGACTCCGGAGCCAACGTGACCACCATCCCTTGGCGGATCTACAGGGCGTTCGGAGGCCGCCACGAGAACCTCCGCCACCCCGACGGCCAACCGATGACGAGCCACAAGGACTCCGAGACCCCGCTGGCACCCCGCCTCGCCAATGGGAGCCGCCTCGGGTGGACCTTTAAGGGGATATTTAACGCCACCCTCCAGTGCACCGCCCTCGGAACTGTGTGCACCACCGACCTATGGGTGCTCGACGGGTTGCAACAGCCCCTCCTCTCCCGAAGGGTGTGTTTCACCCTGGGAGTACTGTGGAGTCCGATACTCCGCGGTGGCAACTTGGCGGCAATTACAAACCTCATGGTTATAGAACAAACCAAGCCAATCACGCCGCCGCCACCCACCGATGCCCAGCCACCAGTCCCGGTTGGGCCACCCAAACCCAACGCCAACACACCGTCACCCCCACCGGGCGCTCCGGCACCCCCAGTAGCATCCGCCCACTCCGACTGGGAAGCCCTACACCGCCGTTTCCCCCGCCCGCTGTCAGGGCAGTGCCGAGTCATGGCGGGAGGGGAACTCACCATCAACCTCACCCCTGGCGCCCAGCCCAACCAGTCCTATACGAACCGCTCCATCCCTGTCAACCTGGAGGCCGCGTTCAACCGGGAACTCGACGACCAGATCGCCATGGGAATCCTGGAGCCCGCCGGGGACGAGAACAACCCGGGCGAGTGGCTCAGCCCGATGGTCGTTACGCGGAAGAAAAGCGACCCCAACAAAGTCCGCATAACGGTTGATTTACGCGAACTTAATAAAGCCACAGTTCACCCCAACTACTTCTCCCCCTCTCCGTTCCACGTCGTCTCGAGAATTCCCACCTCGGCCCGCTACTTCACCGTTCTCGACGCTCTTAAAGGGTTTCACCAGGTGGGCCTCGACCTCGCCAGCCGCCGTCTCACCACCTTCACAACCCCACGCGGCCGCTTCCGCTACCGGCGGATGCCCATGGGGTGGCACGGCAGGTCCGATGTGTTTAAGGCGAGGATGGCGCGTGCTCTCAGCGTAGTCCCCAACATCGGGCGGATAGTGGAGGATGTCATCATCCACACTGACACGGCCAAGGAACACCCGGAGGCTGTCGCCCGCGTCCTCGCAGCCTGCGACACCGCCAACATATTGCTGAACACCGACAAAGTCCAGTACTGCCTCCCTGAGGTCTGGTTCGGGGGCTACCTCGTCAGTCACGGGCACTACCGGATCGATCCGGCCCTCACCGATGACCTCCGCCACTTCCCGGCCCCAACTAACCGCCGCGAACTCCGTTCCTTCCTGGGCCTCGCCCAACAGTTGGGAAACTCGACTCCCGAGATCTCCCAACTCGTCGACCCCCTCCGCAGTCTCAACACGGACAGGGCCGCCTGGGTTTGGCTTCCGCAGCACCAGAACGCGTTCGAGGCAACCCGGACCGCGCTGTCGAGTCCACTATACCTCTCAGGTTTCCACCCCGACAGGCGGACTGAACTACTGACTGACGCCTCGCGCCTCCACGGCCTCGGCTTCCTCCTCCGGCAGTGGGACCCGGCCCCAAACCGATGGCTCACCATCCAGTGCGGCTCCCGAGCACTCGCCAAACACGAGGCGAACTGGCCTGGGATGGCCGAGCTGGAGGCCCTCGGGGCGGCCTGGGCGGCTCATAAATGCCGCTACTTTCTACATGGGCTGAACCACTTCGAACTAGTCACCGACTGCAGCCCCTTAATACCCATCCTAAATGACAGGCGACTCGACCAAGTCACCAACGATCGGCTACTAAAGCTGAAGACGGCCCTCTCGCGGTTTAACTTTACCGTGCGCCACCAGAAGGGGGCCCGCCACCTCGTCGCCGACGCGTTCTCCCGCTGCCCATGCAAAAAACCCACTCCGGATGACTTCGTCCTCGCAGCCGAAGATGACAACGACCGCGAGTTTATTGTCTCCGCTGCTCTCGCCGAGTCCATTCCGACGATCGACGACCGCGATGCCCGCCTCCAGGAGATCCGGACAGCCGGTGCCGTCGACCCGATCTATGTGGCGCTCCTTGCCACGATCCGGGACGGCTGGCCGACGTCCCGCCACAACGTGGCTAATGACGACATGCGGCCCTACTTCCAGCACCGCACGGAACTGATGGGCCATGATGGAGTAATCCTTCGTGGGCCGCAGATCTACATCCCGGGGGCGCTCCGGCCCAACACCCTCCGACTGCTCCACGCCGCCCACCAGGGACTCAATAAAACCCGGGAACGCGCGGCCCGGTTGGTCTGGTGGCCTACGATATCGAACGACATCGCCGTCGCCATCGAACGCTGCCAGTCCTGCCAGTCGTCCCTGCCCTCCCACGCACCGGAACCCCTCCAACGGAACCCCGAGGCCACCCGCCCATTCCAGAGGATCCACGCCGACCTGTTCGTCGTCGACAGCACCAACTACATGGTCGCTACCGACGAATATACCGGCTGGCCCACGTTGTTCCTCCTCGGCTCCGATACGACATCCGCTGCCATCATCCGTAACCTCCGGCTCCTGTTCCTCGCTACAGCAGTCCCCCTGGAGTTCCACCCAGATGGCGGCCCACAGTTCGTATCCGAGGCCGTGAAGAACTTCCTCAACAACTGGGGGGTTCACTTAAACCCGTCGTCGCCCCACCTACCCCGCACAAACGGCCACGCCGAAGCCGCCGTCAAGGTGATGAAGCGACTCGTCCGGGGCGCCGACCACGACGTCGACCTTATAGCCCAGGGTATACTCGCATTCCGCAACACCCCACGATATGGAGGGCGCTCACCTGCGGAACTCCTCTACGGACGCAATTTCCGGGAAGCTTTGCCCGCCCACTTCAACTCATTCGACCCCAAGTGGAGGAAGAGCTTCCAGGAACTCGACGAGGTTGCCGAACAGACTAAAAGCAACCTCCGCGCAGCCTACGACCTCCGCACCCACCCCCTCCATGTCATACCCGTAGGGACACCCATCCTCGTCCAGGACACTACCACCAAGCATTGGACGGGACGAGGCGTGGTCGTCGAGGCACTGGCGAACCACGACTACATGGTCTGCCAGGAGAGTGGACGCGTCCTGCGGCGCAACCGCCCACGCACCGCCTCGGAAAGTGGACAACCCACTCCCACCCCGATCCTACCCAGCCCTCCCCCGGTTATCCCGCAAATCGCTCCACCCGCTGCCCCAGAGCCCGAGGCCCCTCTGCCAGTGACACCCCCGACCTGGGCCGACATCGCCTCACCGACCCCACCACAACGCGCGGACCAACGAACTCAATCAAGTACACGCTCTGGGCGCAATATCCGACCCCCCCCCCCCCCCAGCGCTATGGATTCACAGACCCGCTATAGTTGTGAAATACACAATCGGGAGACAGGGAGACCCATTGAATTATATCTACAATATAAATACTATATTCTTGCTCTAGTGCTGTAAAAGCAATCAAGTTTAGCTGTATTGGTATCCTAGCACTGTAACTCAGCAACATAGTGTATCGTTGCTAGGCAACCAAAAACAATGCAGGAAAGAAGTATGTGTAGTACTTCTGCTATTTACAGTACACCTAGGCCTAATGCTTGGTTTGTTCTATTTCCATACTTATATCAACACCATAAATATACGTCATACTAAGTTCACCAAACCCCCCTACTCATATACGTCAGGCTCTCTACAGGACTCCCAAGTCTTTATATAAATCTGTGGACTTTAGAGAGTGGTCGAGCATTAGCTTACATTTGTCGTGGTTAAAAAGAAGTTGGCACAATTTGCTCCAGCAGTCCAGGACATCCAAATCACGTCAATCAATCAATCACGTAGTGGGGCAATAGAGGTGATGTTACTACTACTACTTGGTCGAGCGAACTCGGACAGTGGAAATGAGATCCTTCCAGGCTTCCCGATTCTCCATAGTTGTCGCAATTTCGTTTCTCCTAAGTTCAGTATCCCTTTCAAGTTGATCTATATATATTATGGCCAGTCGTCCACGACTACGCTTTCCATGAGTTGGTTGCCAGAAAAGTCGATCTGGTATGACCTCGTCTTTACTTCGCCAGCAGTGCCCACTGAATCGTAATCTGCGTTCATGGAGGGTGGTTGATACAGGTGGTATTGTACCATAAAGCTTGGCGTTTGTCATGTGTTGTCTCCAGCTGATGTTTAGGGCTGCCCTTAGTAGTCTTGTGTAGCAACCATCAATTCATTGTTGTTGTGATTTAGTCAGTGTCCAGGTCTCACCCCCATATAAAAATACACTTTCCACTGTGGCTCGAAGGAACGTAGTCTTCAGGTGCCTGGAGAGATCTGATTCCAGATGGTATCCATTTTTTATGGATGCATATATTTTTTGTGCATCTGCTAGGGTATTAGAGAGCAGGGCGATGTCATCCGCAAAGTCGGTGTCTGTGACTGTAGTTGCCGGATATCTACTACTTCTGCGTTCTTGAAGTGTGAATCCCAGGTCTTCACCCTTTGTGGCCGTCCTCATTGCGTAATGCAGCACAATTACAAATAGTAATGGTGCTAATGTGTCACCTTGCAGTACGCCAGCCAGGATTGAGAAAAACTCAGTTTCACCATCTGGTGAGAGTACCTGCGCTTCTGTGTCACAATATAACAATCCAATGCCAGCAACAATTACTTCTGGTATTCCATAAGCTCTTAGGATTTCAAGCATTTTACCTCTACGGATGGAGTCGAATGCCTTCTTGAAGTCCACAAAAGTCATGACAGCGGGGAGATTCTTTGACTTAATTCCTTCAATCAGTCTCCGTAGTGCAAGTATCTATTGTTGATCTACATGGTCGAAATCCGTTTTGGCTCTTACTCAGTAGTTTCTCTATGTGAGGCCTAATCCTATATAGAATCATTTTATTGTATATTTTGGCAGGTACCACAATCTGACAGATCCCACGATAGTTTGTTGGTATGCCGAGGTCTCCTTTCTTGCGGAGAGGCTTTAGTTGACCTTTAGTCCAAATTGGTGGTGGCTTTTCCCCTTTTAACATCCGGTTGCAAACATTCAATAATGGTCTGTTTAGCACTCCGGTTTTCCATACCTCCGCTGGGATTTCATCTAATCCACTTGCTTTATTATTGGACATGCTTTTTATGCTTCTTTGGAGTTCGGCAGGTGTGAAGTCCCCTGTTTCTATAGGTAGTGTCTTGTCATATATTTTCCTTGTTGGGCTGACCTCGATGTTTGGTGGCTGCCCAAGCACGTTGCTGAAGTGATTTGTCCACTTCCCAACACGTTCTTCAGGACTATCGGCTTTGAGGCGCCCCTTTGCACAACTTTTCCGACCAGATACCTCATTTACAGTTTGCCAGGTAAGTCTTGATTGTTGCTGTATGTGAGCAGTTGTAATTGCTTCAGTTTTATCCTGTATGTACTTTTCCTGGCTGATGTTGTAGGCCAATTTAAGATCGTCCTTAGCTTTCTCAACCTTGTTAATGTTTTCGGTTGTTGGTTGCTCGGTTTTAACTTTGTAGGCTATCTTAAGATAGTGATGTGATGTTACTGGGGTCGAATATAGTGCTGTCTTTGAGGTCATCAGCGAAAAGATGAATGAGCTGAGTGAGTAGAGTTGAAACATCATCCACACATCCAAGGAACAAGAAAACTCCATCAACACTTCCCTGAGGAACACCGCTGTCAACAGGTAGCCACGGTGATGTTTTCCCACTGATGTTGATGACCACGCATTGGTATCTACAAGAGAGAGAAATGCCCGAAACCAATTTAATAACTTGCTGGTTATTCCATATTCCAGTATTCCAAGGGCCTGCAATTTGACAATCAGTCTCTGGTGTGGCACTGAATCAAAGACTTTCTGAAAGTCCAAGTATGCAGTGATTACATGCGATCATCTAGTACTTTGAACCAATGGAAATGGAAGATACAATCAAGTAGTTGTAGAGTGCATGCTGCATGATCGCCCTTTCTGGAAACCTTAATGGTCATCTAGGGTATAACAGTATAAGGTTATTTTCCTTCATTTAGCTGTATGTTTCATTGACAACGTTTTGTTCCATAACTTTGCAGACCTCTGATGTTAGACTGATAGATCTGAAGTTTTCAAGCAAATATTTACAGTACTACCATTCTTAAATTGTGGAGAAATGTTGGCGAGCTTCCAATTAATTGGTTGGTAGGGCTCCTTCATTCATGGAATTATTCAATAATGAAGCCAGGGGTTCAGCAATTGTATCAGATAGTGCTTTTATAACTTGTGGATAAACTTGATCAGGACCAGTAGCATCAGACCCTCTCATTTCGTTGATTGACTAAAGAACTAATTCATATGTGAAGTTGATGGTAGATATGCTTGAATTAATTTATTGAGAATAGAAAGAAGATGTAAAAGGCTGAAAGGTCTTCTTTTGTAAATGCAGTATATATGGAAATATTCATTTAAAAGTGCAGCATTTTCGATATCCTGATATCAGCTGTAGCAAACGAACCATCATCCTTCCTGAGGCACTGTATTGCTGGTCTTGCCTTTGCCCGTATAAATTTCCAAAAGATTTTGGGGTTACTGTAAAAGCTTCTGTGGGATATAACTGGCCCCTTTGCTTCGCAATCCAGTTTCCCCCCAGGCGCTGGAATACTCTAAAAAGGTTCTCTAACTGTATAAATATTCCCCTCGCCCTCAAGGTACCATTACAGGTGTTTTAACGGACATAAAAGTCATTTTGCTATATACGTGTTTTAGCGGACATGGTAAGACAAAAAACCTGCAATGCGGCAAATACCTTTCATAGCTTAGCCGTGATGATTCATATTACGACATCTAACAGCTGGTTGCTGACATGGAAACAGCCATTGGATGCATGGTTCTTTGTTTGGCTTGAGCCAATCAGAGCGATTTTTCCTGTCGATGTGTAGCTTTTCGGTCGATCATAAGGAGTGTGTTCAGTCTTACTGTTTTTTCTTGATACTTTGTTGTTATTGCTGTCTAGGCCAGGAACAACGGCTCTAGAATCAATTCGTTTCATACTTTTAGAAGAAACATTGGTAGGCTAAAATTATAGAGCGTATGACTGTTATCTAATCAATTCAATGCAATTCTTAACAATTTCATTCACAATTCAATACTTTGTTGTTATTACTGTTCAACATACATTATTATACTGCTATTTACTGTTGTGTTTGGTTGAATATTATTTGGAGAACATATATAAAGAACCCAAATTTCCCAATTTTCTTGATACACTACAGGTTAGAGAGACGGGTTATATATAGCGATTGCGACTTATATTGTTGTGGTTTGTAGTGAATTTAATGCTATTTGATAAGCACTACATTGGTCCGTTGCTATTCCCTTTATATATGATAAAATTCATTGACGGTCGGCAAATTAGTGAGCAGTATTGTGTGTTACCAGTAGTGTGCATGATTGTGATTGATAACTAAGCATTTCCTAAAGAATGCGCCTCATACGTGAATCATAAGCCTTACCGACTTACCGTTGTGATTAGTATAAGTCATATCTCTGTTTACTTAGATAGAGCGCCACGTCCTAAAGGAACTGTTAATATTTCCCGAAAGTAAATAATATTAGTCAGAAATTAATTATTAACGATCAATCGAATAATACAATACAGTAAGCTTCACTGCAATAATAATTTAAGCCGACAGAATCCAGTCTCCCGGGATTATCCAGCGGGTGAATGGACGCGCACTAGGCTGGCTTCTGCTAATGTTGTGTTTATTGGTATTAAATATTTGTCTTCTTCTAAAGTATATTATAAACCAAAAGACATATAAATTTTGGCAGGTTAAACTGCTAAAGGTCTTCAAAAGCGGGTACAATAACAGTCATTGACTTTATTGCAGTAAGCAATAAAGTTGAAAGTACCGATCGACCGGTAAAACCTGAACCGGAACTTCTGTAGGTCAGTAGGCCCAACTGCCAGAACCGGTACTGCGGTAGGTCCGTAGGTCCAACTGCCAGAACTGGTACTTCTGTAGGTCCGTAGGCCCAACTGTCCTAACCGGTACTTCCAGTATAAGTACATTAGTATTATTCGATTTTGATTATTGCATACCGGTAGGCTGTTTAAGAGATTAGGGACTGTACACCCCTTGTTTCTTTTGGAGCTTACTTATTTCTGTTAGTTTTATTTACATGTAAGTTAATATTGAGCTGAAGACGTGTAAGTCTGCTCAGATTGTTCAGATAATTGTAGGCCGGACTGTTGTCAGATTGTTGTTGGGTTTGGAGAGATTACGGCGTGTGTGGAGTTTGTCCGATAGAGTGCCAGTTAGTAAGTTGGGGCAGCCATTGCTGTAAGGTCAATCCCCTCTTAAAGAATAAGTCGTACTACCGTGTTAGAACGCATACTAACTAACAATTTTGGAATCTGCACATACTGTAGTTTATTTAGGCTTGACAGTATTCTGCCAGCGTTTTGGCTTGTGTTTGTTTGTGTGGTCTGTTCAGATACCGTAATAGTTATTACTCAGATATTTTGTAGGCTGGATTGTTGTCTAGCTATTATTAGGTCTGAAGAGATTGCTGCTTGTGTAGAGTTTGTTTGATAAAGTGCCAGTTAGTAAGTTGGGGCAGTCATAACTGTAAGGTCAATCCCCTCTTAAAGAATAAGTCGTACTACCGTGTTAGAACGCATACTAACTAACCGTTTTGGAATCTGCACATACAGTAGTTTATTTAGGCTTGGTGGTAGTCTGCCAGCATTTGGTCTGTATTTTGTTTGAGTATTCAGTACGGGTAGCGTAATATTTATTATTCAGAGTTTATGCGATTATTCGCAACATTCATGTCCCCAAGTTTATTCCTACAGTAATTGTGTTTGTTACACATCCGTTATAGTTAAATTAACCCCGGTACTACACGGGCTGCTTGGCGTAGGACAAGACTGGTGACTTTGTGCTCTGGTCACTCCAGCAGATGCCGTGGTTCTTTTAACTGTTCAAGTATATTTAACTACTGATTATTTGTTGTACCAGTACTTGTACCTAATTTAGGGTTTAGTGTACAGTGCTTTCCGAAGTAATTAGTGTGTAGGCAGTATATTTGTGTTGTAAAGTGGTTAATAGGCACGCTGGATCTTGTAGTCCGCGGTAATTAACTTCTAGGTAGGAACACTCCGTGATACATAACGTAGTACCTATAGCGATACGGTTATAGGTCGTCAGGCGGTGGTATTTTCCTATCTGGACAGTGCAATATATTTACTACTACTTATTATTTTCAAATACCGTAGTACCCTGTCCGTTGTAATAACCAGAAATCTAACCCTTTGCTAGGCTGGTTTGTAGACTTCCTGTAAAATTACCCTAAAAATTCGTACGTAATATTTTTGTTGTGTTTAATTAGAGAATTAATCTCACCCGTATCGTAAGTAATTTGTAGTATTAAGTAACTTAGGTAAATTAGAATTATCTGTTTTAGTGTCCCATAGGTAGCACTTCACTGAGAGCGCACAGCTTCTGTGTAGTGACTTCCCCCAGAAATAATAACATTTATTTCAAATATTGACAAAACCCTTTTTAAACGGGTATATATATATTATAAATCAACTCAAACGATTTATAAATAGTAGGCCTGCCATACAACAACTAGGTCTCAAAATCAGTTGGACTACTGCTTAAATAACGGTAACAAAGTAAGTTAAAGTAACCAAGTAATCCTAAAATATTCAGAAAATCAATTATTCTAAAATAATTGACATACCGGTATTTATCATAGGCTTATTATATTTATTTCTATAAATTTGAGCTGAAATCATACCGGTATTCTGTAATAATTCTAGTTCATAATTATACTTATATATACTACAAGTGTAAGCTCTATACCGGTATTCACGATAGGCCTATTATATATTTATATATATTTGTGCTAAATTTATATACCGGTACTCTGTGACAAACCTAGTTTACAATACTTATATATATTATAAGTGCATACCGGTATTCTAATATACTGCAATAAATTACCGGTACTAGGCCAACGGTCATACTGAATTACTAGACTTGCTTTAACTGTAACTATAGCAGTAGGCATTCAACTGTATAGCTAAACATGTCTGACACTCAGCAAAACCTGTCAGACAGTCTAATCGATACAACCATCTGTGACACAGATAGGAGTGTGGAGCGTTTAAGAAAGGAGTTCAGCTCACCTCCTACTGAAAGAAAAGTCATCCCTCCAGTAGTGATATCGGACCCTAAGCTAATCCAACACCGTAGGTCTATCATCGGCACTCGGGCCCAAGTCAAACGGAACCAGGAAGCAGCTGGCCCACAGCAGCAACAGCCTAGTCAAGAAACTTGTTCCCAGCGATCAGACAGCTCCAGTAGTTCGGATACTGTCGAACTGACCCCCGAACGCGGATTGCAGATGACGACTAAAGCCTACTCGGACCCCCTTCTCACCCTTCCTGCCGCAGTGCTAACAACTATATTGATTGCGGTGGAGGAACATCAAGCAGATTGGGCGAGAAATAAGCGAGCGACCCAAGATGATTATGCGGGATACGCCAGGGAAGAATTGATGTCTATTGTCGAGTCACAATGGAACTTTCCCGGACCCGGACTCCCGTTAGATCTGTCCGAGGCTACTTGGGAAGATATACACAGGATGGGAGTGGCTAAAGATACGATGGATCCAGCTGTTTGGAAGAGGTCGGCAGCAGGATATGTGCAGGGATTCTTCGGCTCCTTAGAGAGATTAGAAGAACAACTGTTTCGACAACCCCAAGGACCTCAAGAGCAGGAAGAACTGCTATATCAAGTACGCGAAAGAACCCTACGCATTCGACTAATCCTATCGGCTTTTGAGGAAACTTCCAAAAGAAGACAGGACACGTCGCTGCAGGTTGCTGTCAAAACTTGGTTCCAGCGGGTAGGTCTCCAAGTGCAAGAAACAGACCAGTGGAAATCCCAGCTGTCTGAGAGACTAACTCATGAAGAACCAACCGATGCCACCCTTTCTCAAGTGGAAGGCGAAGAGACCTCAGAGAAACCACGAACGAGAGACACCATCGACATTTATCTGTCCGACTATCAGCGATTCCTAGGAGACGAAGAGTTGAGGAGACGGCTGTCTGGACTTTCCCCCAATAGTGAAGGAACTCAGCGTGTGTTAGACTCAATCGATGCTGAAATGTTAGCTGCTAACCAAGCTGAGTTTGATGAAAAACTCCGCCTCACTAGAGTCCAAGAAGAACTAGTAAAGAAAAAACGGATAGAGGACCGAAAGGCAGCTGCAGTAACAGCGGCAATGGCCGAAGTGGAAGCAGAAAGAAAGGCAGCTGCAGTAACAGCGGCGGCAGAAGCAGCAGCAGAAAGAGTAACAGCGGCGGCAGAAGCAGAAAGAAAGGCAGCGGCGGCAGAAGCCGAAGCAGAAAGAAAAGTGACTGGGGCAGCAGCAAAGGCAGTGGCAGAAGCAGAACGGAGAGCCTCTGAGGAGACTGCCCAACTGGAGTTGGAAAATCTGCAAGAGACGCAAGACAACATAAATAAACAGTTAACTGCTAGTCACATGCAGATGATGAGAAAATCTACTCCCAAACGCCAGGGATATACGTCATCGGAGGAAAGCGAAACCACCGATCCTGAAGGCGGAGGAAATAGATCTCGTCTAAGTCGGCGTAGAAAAACATCTTACCGTCACAAATTGCCTGATTTGCCCCCAGCTGTTAGAAGAAAACTAGCTAGCACAGACTTAAGTAGTATAGAACCTACAGATCAAATTATTAAGGTCAAAAGACTCCCTACTATAGTTGATGAGCCTGAAATAATTAGGCCTGTCGTTCCCAAAGTCACACCTGTGCTAGAGACCCCTGTACTTCCAGAGCTTAACTCTAAGTTCCCTTTACACAGTACTACACTGCCTGTACCCGGTAGAACAGTCCATGAGAATATTCCTGTCCTGGAAGCTGAGAGAGAAATCAAAGATTTGTCTCCCGTCGTCCCACGTCAGCCCGCTACAATGTTGGCGACTCCCGCTTCGGCGGTTGAGTGGGTAGAGGAGGGACGGCGGGGGATGAATCTCCTGCTCGGACAGATGCAGGAGACTGTCCACCAGCTTAAGGGAACAGTAAGGGAAAGTAGGGCCGAATTGCAAGAAGTGCAGCAAAGTATCGCGCTAGAACGCGACAAATTAGTCAATATACAAAAGGGAATACCAATACCCCCTGTAACATTGTGTCAACCTGTTAGGTCTGAAGTATTACATGCGCAAGGTGTGGAGCCTACACGCATCTATACTGCTAGTGAAGTTGAAACTCCTATAGCAAACCCTATTAAGGGTGATTATAGACCTGTTATTAATGATATTCCCTATAGACCTGATAATGATCCGAGAAATTTATATACCGATAATTCGATATTAAATAACACGATGGCCCAAGAAAGCTTTACGCGGCAGATGGCTAGAACAGAAGCCCTCCAAGCGGTCAAAGTGGGAGAGATCGTCAAATTCAATGGAGATGAGATGAAATGGTTACCTTTCAACGAATATTACAAAGATAGTATACAAAACTCTGTACTATCTAACGAAGAGAAACTTAGGTTCCTCATCAAGTGCTTGGAAGGACCTCCCAGGTTAATGGCGTTAAAGTTTATTGGACATCCAGATGGATTAAGACAAGTTTGGGATACATTAAACATCAGGTATGGTAACAAAGATAACATAGCTAAGTATTTGTATGCAAAATTAGTAGCCCCCCGACACTTCCTTAGTAGCGGGATTATAGAGTTTTCTGATGAAATTCAGGAGATCTGTAGACAATTGGACTGGTTAGGTAAGTCTCATGAATATCAGAGTTCAATGGTTATTGGAGCAGTAGTCTCTACTTTACCAAAGGGTGGAGTATGTACACGCTGGGACAAGAAAGTGTTGTACATGAATGAACAACAACGACGAAGTCCTACTATGGCTGATCTCATGTCCTTCTTAGATGGTGAGGTAAAACTACAACTCATCAAGCAGTCCAGAGAGAAAACATCGGAAAATAAGGTAAGTGAGAAACCCTTTTTTAGGAAAAGGATAATACCAGTGTGTTATACTGACGACGGCGAAAGCCAAGCTTCTCAAGAAGAGGACAGCGGGAAAGACACAGCAAAATCTTACTATGACAACAAGACCTATAAAGACATAAGTAAATACAAGTCTCGAATCAGTGACAGGAGAGAACAGGTAACTACAACTCCTCCTACGTCTCCTAAGAGAATTCACGGAAGAAAGCCCGAAGAAAGAACGAGAGTGCATAACGTTACCCAAGGTAAGGTGAGTAACATCAAACCAAAATGTGCGCTGTGCGACGGGCCCCACCGTTTGAGTGCGTGTGCTGAATTTCTAAAGAAATCCCCTGTAGACAGACGTACAGTCCTGTGGAGTAAGCGGTTATGCTATAATTGCCTCAGATCAGGACACCAACGGCGAACCTGTTACTCCGACGTAAAGTGTGCAAAGTGTGGCGCGAAACATCACATCTTGTTACACAGTGAGTTCGAACGAGACAACCCGAGTCAGGTAAGTGAGCCCGAACTACATGTCCAATTCAGTGATGTAAATGACACTGATCAAGAGTCTGAGATGGAAGGATTCTATACTGACGAATTCTCCGACGCCAACGAATCCTGTTACCTAATAAATACCTCAGTGTATCGAGCACTTACTTATGAAAAGGACACCAACAATGAGTTTCCCCCAACTACTTTTGCCAAACAACCATCTTGGAAAGCTCCAACTTCCAACGTAGGAATCAGAGAATTTCCTGTAGTGCAGGTAAGAGTTCATGGTCCTAACAAAAGTTACATAGTGAACGCCCTCCTTGACTCCGGCAGCACAGGAACATTCATCGATCAAGAACTAGCCGAAGATATTTTTGCTGGACAACCCAAATTCCGGACTAAATTGAATATGTCAGGAATTATGCAGGTTTGGAAATCTACCCTAACGGCAGACTACTATGTAGGTGTGTTGTCCACCCCCCAGGATAAATTAGGAGCACAAGGTATAAGGTCGGTAAAAATGGTGGCTATAAAGAACTTCGCTGCTACCCAAGCAGACCTTTATAATTGGGACGAGGATGAGAGCATCCAACATCTTAAGATACCTCGATTCCAGACAGATTATCCTGGAGTGCAAATACTCATCGGCCAAAACGCGCATGAGGCGCTCGAGACATTGGAGAAACGGCCTGCTCAACCGCAGCCACTACAAACCTATGCGGTAAGAACTAGAGTAGGTTGGTACTTCACTGGCCCTTCCCGTAGAACTCTCAAAGAGAGATTACCTCAACAACAGGTATACCAAGTAAAGTAATGGGAAGTGGAGAGCAGTGAGGTGGACGACCCAACTGAGGGAACACCATACTCCTCAGATAATGACGGTATTAACTCCAATGTAGATCAATGGAGACATTGCCTTGGGACGATTAATCCAGCCGACATCGCTTCCAGAGGAGCAACTCCTCAAGAACTGATAGATACTCCAGGCTGGTTAGGTGGATCCGACTTCTTAAGTAAAGAAGAAGAAGAATGGCCTCCTCATCTTACCCCGGCGGAGATTAGACAGGCCAAGGGAGCGGAGAAAATAATACAACAACTCAATTGCCCAGCTGGTCGTTTATGTTTACTGGAAAGAGACCGAAAACTGTCCGGAAACTATGGAAGGCAAGATACTCTTCCTACGACCACTTCCCTAATCCGACAAATATCTAGGGACTCCATAACGTAATAACATATGGAGTGGGCGTGTGACTATATCATTTTATAGTTGTTTTTATTTTATATTTATGTATGTATTATTATGTAATTTTATTATAATCGTTTTCTTTAATTTTATTTAGTAGAATGTTATTTTAGTGATTATTTAGTAGATTAGTGCAATATATTAGTGTTTATTACGTACGTAATTACTTATAATATATATTTAGTGCGACGGCGAGAAATAATTATTTTTCTCTTTCCTTACTGTCCGTATCATATTATAAATACGTGACTACAGTAAGATGAAATGTCCGTACTTATTAAAGTACAATAAAGCCACTACTATATTCAAGTATTATTGGTAGGCAGAGTATTAGGAATGCAAAGTTCAGATCCTCGTGTCTCGGCTAAGCCAAGCTCTGGGTAGACCTTGGAAACGACTTGCCTCTTCACACTGACATTGCTTCGTGCGATATTGCTCTTCTACCTTATATTAAATAATACATATAGTAGCGTGATGTCCCTCTAACAGTAGCGTAAAAACGCAAATAAATCTGTTAAACTTTTTGACCATCTGTAATTCTAGTCGATTAAGATATCGCGGCACCCACCGATATACTTGAAAGACAAATTCTAGAATCAATGGTTAACGTCCCCAGACAAGTTCTGGAATAAATCGGTGCCCATCTTAAATATTAATTAATATTTATTAAAATCTGTAAAATTCAGATCCGTTAACAATTCTAGTCGATTAAGATATCGTAGCACTTCCCGATACTCTTAAAAGACAAATTTCATAGAATTAAGGATCCTATGTCCCCAGACCTGCTCTGGAATCAAATTGTGTCAATTTTAACATCAAATAATAAAATTCACGGGAATAAATTTAAATTCATATTTTTAAATGAATTTCATAAATTGTCATTTTGTACAATTTATAACATTCCCAAAATTCCATTAATTAATAGATCATGGGAGCGGAGATTCATCCTATTGAGTGCATTAGAGTGCGAGAATCTCCAACATATAGTCAATAGCCGATAAAATTAACAAAATCATGCATAAAGAGGATATTGACAATTAAAGAATTATTATTAAATAGCATCCCAGATCTGTATGCATGAGAATTACCCTAATTCTACCGCTAGCATTCCATAATGTCACCATAGCAACACCCACGCTAGAATTAGAAGCAAGTTAAAAGAACAATAGAAAGCTTGTCCCATTGCCTAGCATAGAGAACATAGCACACTGTTAGTATCCAAGGATACACAGTAATCAACGTGACATTCTGGAAGGCACTGACTAACGGACAAATGGCCTGTGTGTGTGCAGTTATTGACAGTTGTGTGGAATTTGTGCGTTTATAGGTGAATGTTACTGCTAAAGTATGTTTACAGTAGCTAGTCGCAATTGTAAAAATAGCCCGACTCTCCTATAGAAAGAACCTAAGTGGATCCAAGCCTTTGGGACGGACAGTGGAGTGACTTGTGCCGGTTATCGTTGTCGTGCTGTTGCTACATGTTGGCGTAAACACCGCGACGACGGTACATCGGCGCTGAGAATCCCACTGTCCGGGGGCAAAGATAAATAGGCAGCGACGCCCGCTCGCTTAAATACAAACTTATTTGATATTAATAAACTCAGATAGCAGATATGACGGAGTTGATAGAAGATGATCTTGGTATTAGGGAGCGATATACTCTACCTTTGCAAGCATTTGTGGATAGCTTAATACGCGGTGAAGCCGATCCAACCATTACGGAGGACGATGGTCGTTATATCGAACCGCCGATGTCCCAAGAGCAACTTGCGCGTGAATTGGACTATCGAAAATCCACCTCTCGCTATACGCATCGTAATAGTACGTATATGGACTTCCTAACTACCGGCCATCCTATCGATTTACATGATACGGACGATGTAGACACCGAAAGGGAAATGGTTCTATTTAAATATCATACCCAGCGGCGTCGTAACGATAAACCGAGATTAGATCACGAAAATTCTATTCGTAACAGACTGGGAAGATGAACCAATATGCCTAGAATCTGAGGAGATTCAGCCTATCGCGCCCCGGACCAGCGACAACGATTACATCATAGAATGGTATCAAGGCCCACAGTGTCTCACTGCGTACGATTATCGCCATGCCAACTATGTTTCTAGGCAACGTTGTCGGTTATGCGCATCGAGAGACCACGATACGCCCATGGACACCAACGTCCGCTGTTCCTATTTCCAAGAACAACCGACTATGGAAATTTATTGCGCATATTGCAGACTCAATAACCTGCATATCTTTGCGGTTTGCCCTCAATTTATGACTCAATGTCACCATTGTCAACTAAAGGGACATGCTAGTTTCGACTGCCCTTTTAATCACGATTTGGAAAGCGTAGATGAAATGATCACACTGCGTTACATCAGAGCTTGGGAAGCGAACGCTGATTTACATTGTGATTCGCGCCATCGCTATTATCCCGGACGCGCTTACGAAGGAGTTTATGCGTTCCATCCTTATTTATTCGCTTCTGTTGAACAGGAATCACGCATATCGAGTTACGAGCTACTGAAGCGCGTCGGAGAATGTATTTCAACTAAATTCGTACGCAAATTTCTCAGGAGTGTTAATCCTAGCGACCTTCATTCCTATAACTTAATCAATTATATCCGTCAGGATCCGGACTATGGAGACTTGTTTGTTAACTCACATCCCGAGTTGCAGGAAGTACATCGAAGGCCTTACGAATACCGAGCCCGCGAACGCGAGTTGGAAAGGACCATTAAACCCCGGAAGTTTCTAACTGCCTATGGTCCACCCACGGCCCTCATTCAGACCACTCGAAAAGGACCCGTAAGAGCGGCTGTCTTGAAACGAGCTCTCAAAGCCGTTAGACCCCTCTCACCTGACGTTGATGTCAATCAACCCGGTACTTCGACTGGCGGATACACCGACCATAATCCTACACCCTCTGATGCAATCATATTGCACCCTTCACCCAGGAGTTATAGCCCTCCTTGTAAAGTGGCTCGCCCCAAAGAGAAAAGGACTCTTGCTAGCTTTAAAAAACTGCGTAAACGCTGTCCGCGCAAGAAAGACTAACTGTTTAGAGTATTTACGTATATTAGAAACTGTGATTTTGTATATTTTATAGACTCAAATCCCATTTTCTGGGAGCGGTGTAAAAGCTTCTGTGGGATATAACTGGCCCCTTTGCTTCGCAATCCAGTTTCCCCCCAGGCGCTGGAATACTCTAAAAAGGTTCTCTAACTGTATAAATATTCCCCTCGCCCTCAAGGTACCGTTACAGGTGTTTTAACGGACATAAAAGTCATTTTGCTATATACGTGTTTTAGCGGACATGGTAAGACAAAAAACCTGCAATGCGGCAAATACCTTTCATAGCTTAGCCGTGATGATTCATATTACGACATCTAACAGCTGGTTGCTGACATGGAAACAGCCATTGGACGCATGGTTCTTTGTTTGGCTTGAGCCAATCAGAGCGATTTTTCCTGTCGACGTGTAGCTTTTCGGTCGATCATAAGGAGTGTGTTCAGTCTTACTGTTTTTTCTTGATACTTTGTTGTTATTGCTGTCTAGGCCAGGAACAATGGCTCTAGAATCAATTCGTTTCATACTTTTAGAAGAAACATTGGTAGGCTAAAATTATAGAGCGTATGACTGTTATCTAATCAATTCAATGCAATTCTTAACAATTTCATTCACAATTCAATACTTTGTTGTTATTACTGTTCAACATACATTATTATACTGCTATTTACTGTTGTGTTTGGTTGAATATTATTTGGAGAACATATATAAAGAACCCAAATTTCCCAATTTTCTTGATACACTACAGGTTAGAGAGACGGGTTATATATAGCGATTGCGACTTATATTGTTGTGGTTTGTAGTGAATTTAATGCTATTTGATAAGCACTACATTGGTCCGTTGCTATTCCCTTTATATATTATAAAATTCATTGACGGTCGGCAAATTAGTGAGCAGTATTGTGTGTTACCAGTAGTGTGCATGATTGTGATTGATAACTAAGCATTTCCTAAAGAATGCGCCTCATACGTGAATCATAAGCCTTACCGACTTACCGTTGTGATTAGTATAAGTCATATCTCTGTTTACTTAGATAGAGCGCCACGTCCTAAAGGAACTGTTAATATTTCCCGAAAGTAAATAATATTAGTCAGAAATTAATTATTAACGATCAATCGAATAATACAATACAGTAAGCTTCACTGCAATAATAATTTAAGCCGACAGAATCCAGTCTCCCGGGATTATCCAGCGGGTGAATGGACGCGCACTAGGCTGGCTTCTGCTAATGTTGTGTTTATTGGTATTAAATATTTGTCTTCTTCTAAAGTATATTATAAACCAAAAGACATATAAATTTTGGCAGGTTAAACTGCTAAAGGTCTTCAAAAGCGCGTACAGTTACTAGGGCAGTAGGCAGGTAGGGGCATCACTTGCAATTTTACATTCGTAGGAAACCTTCTGTTTAATTACTGAAATACATTTGATTCTAGCTTGCTTGTAGGCTGGGAATGAAGAAAGTGTTTTTATATATATAAATTATAAATATAATATAGGCCTAACTATAATATATAATACAAACAGACAAATACAATAATACACAAATACCTATATATTATTCTATAGTATGAACTATAAACGTTACATACCCCAAGAAGATGCATGCACAGTGGTATCTATACAGCTATATGATATATGTACTGCTTACTGTATGTACAGTATGTAGTTAGAGGCATATAATGATAGAAAGCACAACAACAAAGCCGTTGAAATTTCAGCTCACAGTGCAGTTTTCAGTTATATCAGTTATCATCAAACCATCTAAACTGTTATGAAATGTGCAATGTTTCCCTATCGGGAAATTTCTGATATCATTGTGAGAGAAATCCATGGTAAATTTCCGTATAGGGAAATATATGCATGTTTCCCTATAGGGAAACAGGCAAAGTTAATTTTCGCCTGTCTGTAAAACCGCCAGGGTAGTAGTTTGCTGCCTTGGGGCAGTACTGTAGTTATATTGAAGATAGGGTAGAGGTGAATGACCTAGTATATCTCACTTAATGCGCTATGTCCTCAGTGAATGCGCCATAGCGATTATGCAAAAATTTCCCTATTGGGCTAATTTCCCAGACTGCAAAGGATGACAATTTGCGTTCCTGATGGCGATGTCTATCTCATAATTCCCTAACGTAATCAATTTTCCAATTATCCCAAATAAGTTGGCTGCTTTCTCTTGGTAACGTAAACGATTGATAATGATTGTTCTGGTCAACTCTAAATTTTCTGCACGTGCTGATAATGTTGGAAGAGCACATAGTCATGGCCCACAAGAAAGTGACTAGGAGTAAGTAGATTGTAGTTTTCATCATTGTTAGATGACAGGAAAGTCAATGGGCGACTGTTAACAGCAAGCAGCCTTGCAAGATATTAACAGTTTCTGCATTTTGTCGTATTGCAGAGTGGCTCTACCCATCGCTTTGGGGAGGTTGGATTTGATTAGACCTACACATCTCTCAATAAAGCCATAAGCCGATGGATATCTGGCAATATTAAACAGCCAAGTGACACTTAAGTCACCAAATTCACGTTTAACCAAATCGTGGATAAGAAACTTATTGTAAATGCGAAGTTGAGACAATGAAAGTTTAAATCAATTAACACATTTATTTATGATTCCTTGAATAACACTATTGTCTTGCATGATATATCAATAAAAATGGTGTTTTGAACTTAAATTTAGCAAAATAAGTAATCTAAAATAGCCAAGTTCATACTTGCATTAACAGAATTATAATAATTATTACCCACAAACCAAGGACAACTGAAGCGAGGACTGGCACATGGTAAATCCAGACTTCGCTAGCAAAGGCCATGATGTTTATGTCAGTATGTTACCGGTAACCAGTTGACTTGAACTGATTAACATACTCATCCTGGGGTAGGACCTAAAAAATTATTTAGAATCTATTTTTGGTAATAGTTTTTCAATTACATGTTGCTTTCATGTATTGTTTTCTATTTCCCCGGTAACTTGTAGGTCGAGATTTTGACTGGCCATTCATTTGGTTAGGGTAGTGGGAAACCATCCAATTGCACGTTTTTTGAATGTAATTATACCTGTTCGCGCTTTCAGACCTTTGGCAGTTTAACCCGCCAAATTAAGATGTCTTCTAGATATTAAATCGCTTTTTAGCCTATGACAAGTATTTGATTCACTACACTAGTCGAAACCAATCCGTGCGCGACCATTCACCCGCTGGATATTCCCGGGAGATTGGGTTCGACGGTTTAATTTTATTGCTATGTAAGCTTAATGTATTATTCGACTGACAGTATTATATAATCTCTGACAATATTATTTACCTTCGGGAATATTAACAGTTCCTTTAGGACGTGGCGCTTTATCTATATAAACAGAGTTATGACTTAAACTACTCACAACGATATGGCTTAATTATAATTCACATATATGGCGCATTCTTTAGGAATTGCTTCTTTAACAGACTCGCTCATACGCAATGCTGCACAATACTGCACACTAATCTGCCAATCTTCACTGATTTTAGTCACATATAAAAGGAACACAGACTGACTCATGTAGGGTCTATCAAATAACATTAGATTCACTTCAAACCACTTTAACATAAGTCACAATCGTTATTGGTAACCTTTCTCTCTTACCTTCGGTATATCAAGAATATTGGGTGTCGGGGTTATTTCTCGTTATTCCAATATAATAATTCATCAACAAATATAATGAATAACCGACAACAAATAGCAGTATGCAGTATTCACAGATCAATCGTGCCAGTTTGTTTTGATATTTACAGAGTTTAAAGCCAGGTTGTTTGATGCGTAATTGCAGCCAGTTAAAGGATATATGTCCTTGTAATTAAACCTACTAGTGTTGAGCTAAAAAGCATAAAACATAAAACACTACAAAGCCGTTCTTTCGTGGCTTTGAAAAACTCGTGACTACTGCTCTATACGAGGATACCAACTCCCTTATTCCACGAAGCTCCCGTTCAACACAGAGAAAGAGCAGTGAGATAGGAAATTTTCAGTTCAGTACTCTGTGATAGGTCAAAATCAAGGCTAACTCAAATTCTATTGGGAGATACAAAACAAGGCTATGACGCAACCTCCCTAGGCTTGTTGGCCGATTAAACAGAGCCCAGATGCCTGCGTACAGCAAATCAGCCAATAAGCTGGTAACTTGCACTATTTTTAGCTGTAGATCACTTTGAGAGTATTCTTAGCGACTGGGGGGGAACTGGCCAACAAGGCAAACGAATCAGTTATCCCACAAAAGCTTTTACACCGCTCCCAGAAAATGGGATTTAAGTCTATAAAATATACAAAAGCACAGTTTCTAAAATATAAAAATACTCTAAACAGTTAGTCTTTCTTGCGCGGACGGCGTTTACGCAGTTTCTTGAGGCTAGCAAGAGTCCTTTTCTCTTTGGGGAGAGCCACTTTACGAGGAGGGCTGTAGCTCCTAGGCGAAGGGTGCAATATGATTGCATTAGAAGGTTTGGGTTTACGGTCGGTGTCTCGTCCATTTCGATATGCTTCTCCTCGAGCTGATTTTCCTCCGCTTGTCATGGGATACGTTCGTCCAAAACTCTCGCAGAGAATAGGGTTTTCTAAGCTTGATATCTTCTTTGAGATTCGAGGTTTCCCAATCGAACTGAGATAAGGCCAATTCGTTTATCGATTGGACTTACTGTTATAACTTACGTTTATCTGAACAAACGCAGGTTTCTTTGTTGATCTTTATAGAATAGCGTTTAACTCGTTTCGTACAACGCTCTCCTTCACCTTGATGAAGGGTTGTATTGCGTTAAACGGGACGACCATACGGTTGGATAGTGATATTAGGTGTCTGCGTCATAATCCGGCTAGGTAAGATGGGCGGCTAGATAGAAATCACTGTCGGAGTGTTACCGATTAATTGTTAGGGTAGCACTAGATCTTGAACAGTGAATACCGTCCGCGAGGATCCGCGACACCACCAGGATCGCAGGTCTGAGGTCCAACTAAGGAATGAGGAGGTTTGACCGAGTATTCCGGGACTCTGATCGTAGGTTTACTCTAGGATCGTTAGAGCCGAGTGAGCATAGGTGATACGTCAAACAAGTTTCGCTCGAAACTCCAGTAAATATAACGAACACAACTGTGTTTAACACAACGTTTCCGTGGATGTTTATGTCTTTCCGTTTATTGGCTGGGTCTAGGGCATTTACCGTAATAATACCCAAAAACGTACGTTTTGTAGGGGAAACGCGAGTGATCTTTCTCCAGCTTACAATATTCCTCCATCCGTTCGAAGCTATTCGGTACAACAGGTAGCGGTCGATCGGCGGTAAGATACATCATAGGGGAATCGAGCCGTTTGAGTTCTACCATGCGGTCATGATGTATACCTTGAGGATATCGAGTTTCTAGATTTTGTTGACTGGCAATATTGAGATATGTTTCTATCAGGAATTCCAGATAATCGTTGAAGTCGCTGCGTTTATCCGGCTCCTCAACGTCTTCTCTTTCGAGTCTGTTTCGAATAGAATTCTCGTGTTCCATTCTCGGTTTATCGTTCCGCCTCCGCTGGGTAGGATATTTCAATCGTACCATTTCCCTTTTGGTGTCGACATTGTCCGTATCGTGTAGATCGATAGGATGACCAGTAGTTAAGAAGCCCATATACGTACCATTACGCTGCGTATATCGAGCAGCGAATTTTCTATAGTCCAACTCACGCGTGAGCTGCTCTTGGGACATTGGCGGTTCGATATAACGACCATCGTCCTCCGCAGCAGTTGGACTAACGTCGCCGCGTATTAAGCTATCAACAAACGCTTGTAAAGTAGAGTATATCGCTCCCCGATACCAAGACCATCTTCTATCAACTCCGTCATATCTGCTATATATGAGTTTATCCATATTATAATGAGTTTATATTTAGGCGAGCGGGCGTCGCTGCCTACCTCAATCAACCCCCGGACAGTACGAGATCCTCAGCGCCGATGTGTCGTCGTCGCTGTACTTTCGCCAACGACGTAGCCGCACAACGACAACGACAACCGGCACAAGTCACTCGACTGTCCGTCCCAAAGTCTTAGATGTACTTCAGGTTTTCCTTGGAGAGTTAGGTTACTTTTACGATTGCGACTGGCTACTGTAAACACACCTTAGCAGTAACATTCACCTATAAACTCACAAATACCACACACACAACTTGTCACAAATTACACACATTCGGGCCATTTGTCCGTTAGTCAATGCCTTCCAGAATGTCACTGTATTAGTATGTATCCTGGGATACTAGTAGTGCGCTATTTATTCCCTATGCTATTCAATGGGACAAGCTTTCTATTGTTCTTTTAACTCAATTCTAATTCTAGCGTGGTTGTTGCTATGGTGACATTATGCAAAGCTAGCGGTAGAATTAGGGTAGTTCCAATGCATACAGATCTGGGATGTTATTTAATAGTATTCTTTAATAGTCAATGTTCTGTTTTATACATGACTTTATGAATTTTATCGGCTATTGACTATGTTTGGGAGACTTTCACACACTCATACGCATGATAAGATAAATCTCCGCTCCCTTGATCTATTAATTAATGAAATTTTGGGAACTTTATAAATTGCGTAAAAATGGCAATTTATTAAATTCATTAAAAGGCATGAATTTAAATTTATTCCCTGAAATTTTATTATTTGACAACTAAATGGACATATTTTGATTCTAGAACATGTCTGGGGACACAAGATCCTTAATTCTATGACAATTGTCTTTTTAAGAATATCGGTAAATGCTACGATATCTTAATTGACTAGAATTATTGCAGGATCTGAATTTTACAGATTTTGATTTATTAGATTTTGCAAATATTAATTAATTAATATTTGAGATGGGCACCGATTTATTCCAGAACTTGTCTGGGGACGTTAACCACTGATTCTAGAATTTGTCTTTCAAGTATATCGGTGGGTGCCGCGATATCTTAATCGACTAGAATTACAGATGGTCAAAGGGTTTAACAGATTTATTTTGCGTTATACGCTACTGTTAAAGGGACATCACGCTACTATATGTATTATTTAATATACGGTATGAGAGCAATATCGCACGAAGCAATGTCAGTGTGAAGAGGCAAGTCGTTTCCAAGGTCTACCCAGAGCTTGGTTTAGCCGAGACACGAGGATCTGAACTTTGCATTCCTAATACTCTGCCTACCAATAATACTTAAATATAGTAGTGGCTTTATTGTACTTTAATAAGTACGGACATTTCATCTTACTGTAGTCACGTATTTATAATATGATACGGACAGTAAGGAAAGAGGAAAAGAATTATTTCTTGCCGTCGCATTAAATATAATATATACGTAATTAAGTAATAAACGCGAATATATATTGCACTAATCTACTAAATAATCGCTAAAATAACATTCTACTGAATAAAATTAAAGAAAACGATTATAATAAAATTACATAGTAATACATACATAAATATAAAAATAATAAAATAATATAAAATAATAGAGTCACACACCCACTCCATATGTTGTTACGTTATGGAGTCCCTAGATGTTTGAAGGATTAGGGAGGTGGTCGTGGGAAGAGAATCTTGCCTTCCACAGTTTCCGGAGAGTCCTCCATTCCCTTCCGATAAACACAAACGACCGACTGGGTGATTGAGTCGCTGCATCCTGAATACAATTCCAGGTTTCCTCTTCGTCCTGGAATAGTGACGATAGAAACATCGCTCAAAGTATATGACGGCGTCACAAAGCCGATTCCAGGAGCTATAGTGGTCCGTCGCTCTCTGCAGGAGAGGTGAGAGTCCCTGCGAGACATCTGATGTTCCAGAGCTCCAATCGCTCTCTCTGATCTTCATGAAGGATCCACTCGCGGTGGGGAGGTCCAGATCCACGGCGTCGTCCCTGGCAATATGTAATACCGACAGATCTGTCCCGGGTTCAAATAACTCCGCTCCACCCGTCCTGGTTTTAGGTTTAACTTTCTCCGCTCCCTTGGCTGGTCTAATCTCAGTCGGAGTAAGATGGGGAGGCCATTCATCCTCCTTACTCAGGAAGTCGGGTTCACCTAACCGGTCTGTAGTATCTGTCAGTTCTTGAGGAGTTGCTCCTCTGGAAGCGATGTCAGTTGGATTAAACTTCTTGGGGCAATATCTCCATTGATCTACATTGGAGCTAAGATTGTCATTATCTGAGGAGTGTGGTGTTCCCTCAGTTGGGTCGTCTCCCTCACTAGTATCATCTTCCCATTCACTCACCTGGCAGACGCGATCTTGAAGCAGTCTTTCCCTGAGCGTTCTACGGGAAGGTCCAGTAAGGTACCAACCTACTCTAGTTCTTACCGCATAGGTCTGTAGTGGCTGCGGTTGAGCAGGCCGTTTCTCTAATGTCTCCAGCGCCTCATGCGCGTTTTGGCCGATGAGTATTTGCACTCCAGGATAATCAGTCTGGAATCGAGGTATGTTAAGATGTTGGATGCTCTCATCCTCGTCCCAATTATAAAGGTCTGCTTGAGTAGTAGCGAAGTTCTTTATAGCCACCATTTTCACTGACCTTATGCTGTGTTCTCCTAGTTCGTCCTGGGGGGTGGACAACGCTCCTACATAATAATCAGCTGTTATTGTAGATTTCCAAACTTGCATAATGCCTGACATGTTGAGCTTAGTTTGGAACTTGGGTTGTCCAGCAAATATATCTTCGGCTAGCTCTTTATCGATGAATGTTCCTGTACTACCGGAGTCAAGGAGGGCGTTCACTACATAACTCCTCTCAGGTCCGTGAACCCTTACTTGCACCACAGGAAACTCTCGGATCCCTACATTGGAAGATGGCTCTTTCCAAGATGGTTGTCGCTCAGAAGTAGTTAGAGTAAAGTCGTTATCTGGATCCTTTTCATAGGTGAGTGCTCGATACACTGCGGTATTTATCATGTAACAGGATTCGTTTTCGTCGGAGAACTCGTCTGTATAGAATCCTTCCATCTCAGATTGATCAGTGTCGTTCACATCACTGAATTGGACATGTAGTTCGGACTCACTTACCTGACTCGGGCTGTTTCGTTCGAATTCCGTGTGCAACAAGATATGATGTTTTGCGCCGCACTTTGCACACCTTGCGTCGGAGTTACAGGTTCGCCGTTGGTGTCCTCGTCTGAGGCAATTATAACACAACCGCTTATCCCACATGACTTCACGTCTATCCTTTAGTGATTTCCTCAGGAATTTATCACACGCATTTAAACGGTGGGGCCCGTCGCACAGCACACATTTGGGCTTGATGTTACTTACTTTAACATGTGCTGTGTGGTGCACACTTGTTCTTTCCTCGGGCTTTCTCACCTGAATTCTTTTAGGAGACGTAGGAGGGGTTTTTTGTACCGGTTCCCTTCTGTCATTGGGTCGAGACTTGGATTTACTTACCTGATCTTTAGGCATTTTATTGACATAAGATCTGTCAGTGTCTTTCCCGCTGTCCTCTCCTTGAGAAGTTTGGCTTTCACCGTCGTCGGTATAACATACTGGTATTACCCTTCTCCTAGAAACGGGTTTCTCACTTACCTTACTTTCCGCTGTCTTCTCTCTGGACTGCTTTATGAGCTGTAATTTCACCTCGCTATCCAGGAATGACATGAGATCAGCCATGGTAGGGTCTCGTTGTTGTTGTTCCATCATATATAACACCTTCTTGTCCCAGCGTGTACCTACTCCACCCTTGGGCAAAGTAGATGCTAAGGCTCCTACAACCATAGAATTCTGGTATTCATGAGACTTACCTAACCAATCTAGTTGTCTACAGATCTCCTGAATCTCATCGGAAAACTCTATAATCCCGCTGCTAAGAAACTTTCGGGGCGCCATTAATTTCGCATATAAATACCTAGCTATGTTAGTCCTATTACCATACCTGATGTTTAGTGTATCCCAAACTTGTCTTAATCCGTCTGGATGTCCAATAAACTTTAACGCCATTAACTTGGGAGATCCTTCCAAGCACTCGATGAGGTATCTAAGCTTTTCTCCATTAGATAGTACAGAGTTCTGTATGTTATCTTTGTAATATTCATTAAAAGGTAACCATTTCATCTCATCTCCATTGAACTTGACGATCTCTCCAACCTTTACCGCTTGCCGGGCTTCGGTTCTAGCCATTTGACGCGTAAAACTTTCTTGGGCCATCGTGCTATTTAATATCGAGTTATCGGTATATAAATTTCTCGGATTATGATCCGGTCTATAGGGAATATCACTATCAACAGGTCTATAATTACCCTTAATAGGGTTCACTATAGGAGTTTCTACTTCGCTAGCAGTATAGATGCTTGTAGGCTCCACACCTTGCGCATGAGATACTTCAGACCTAACGGGTTGACACATTGTTACAGAGGGTGGTGGTATACCCTTTTTTAAGTTTACTAATTTATCGCGTTCTAACGCGATACTTTGCTGCACCTTTTGCAACTCTAACCTACTTTCCCTTACTGTGCCCTTGAATTGCTGGACAGTCTCTTCCAACTCTCGGACCTGTTGGGAGGAGCGTATCCGATTCTCCTTCATCTCTCCAAGGAGAATATCCATCCCCCGCCGTCTCTCGTCTACCCAATCAACCGCCGAAACGGGATCCGCCAACGTCGTAGCGGGCAGACGAGGGACAACGGGCGACAAATTTGGAATATTTCGCTCGGGGTCCAGGACTTGAACTGTCTCCTGGGCAGTTCTACGGGGCACAGGTAGCTTAGTGCTATGCAGAGGGAATTTAGAGGTAGTTTCAGGGAGCACAGGTGTGTCTATCACCGAAGGGGTGATTTCAAGAACAGGCCTAATTATTTCAGGCTCATCTACTATAGTAGGGAGTCTTTCTATTTTAATTATTTGGTCTGTGGGCTCTGTACTACCTAAGTTGGTGTTATTTAGTTGCCTTCTAACAGCTGGAGGCAAATCAGGCAATTTCTGACGGTGGAATGTTCTTTTACGTCTACTTAGACGAGATCTATTTCCCTTGCCTTCAGTATCGGTGGTATCGCCTTCCTCAGATGATGTATATCCCTGTCTTTTGGGAGTAGATCGATTCATCATCTGCATATTACTAGCTGTTAACTGTTTATTTATGCAGTCTTGATTCTCCTGAATGTTTTCCAATTCTAATTGGGTGGTTTCTTCAGCCGCTCTCCGTTCTGCTTCTACCACTGCCGCTGCCACTTTTGCCTCTGCCGCTGCCTCTGCCGCTGCCGCCTTTCTTTCTGCTTCTGCAGCTGCCACTGCTGCTGCTACTGCCGCTGCCTTTCTGTCTTCTATGCGTTTTTTCTTTACTTGTTCTTCTTGTTCTCTAGCTATGCGGAGTTGTTCATCGAATTTAGCTTGGTTCGCCGCTAACCTATCCACATCAATCGCATCTAACACGAGTTTGGCTCCTTCGCTATTAGGGCTAAGTCCCTTTAACCTTCTCCTCAACTCTTCATCTCCCAAAAAACTGATAGTCTGACAGATAGATATCAATGGCATCCTTCTTATGCGGTTTCTCTGCCGTCGCTTCACTTTCCACTTGGGAAAAAGTAGCGTCCGTCGATTCTCCATGGGTTGAGCGCTCCTCCAACTGAGCTTTCCACTGAGCTGCTCCTTGAACCTGGCGACTCACCCGTTGAAACCAAGTTTTTACGGCAACTTGCAACGACGTGTCTTGTTTTCTTTTAGAAGCCTCCTCAAAGATAAGATTAGCCTAATCCTCAAAACTCTTTCTCTAACTTGATAAAGCAGCGATCCCTGCTCTTGAGGTCCTTGAGGTTGTTGAAACAGTTTTCTCTCTACTCGCTCCATAGAGCTGAAGAATCCCTGGGCGTATCCGGCTGCGGACCTCTTCCATACAGCTGGATCGATGGTTTCCTTGGCTACTCCCATCCGGTGTATGTCTTCCCAGGCAGCTTCTAATAAATCAAACGGGAGTCCGGGTCCGGGGAAGTTCCATTGCGACTCGACAATAGACTTCAGTTCTTCACTCGTGTATCCCGCGTAACTATCTCTAGTTGACCGTTGACTTCTCGCCCAATCGATCTGGTGTTCTTCCACCGCGATCAATAACCCAGCGAGCACGGCTGCAGGAAGGATGAGAAGGGGATCCGTATAAACCGCATCCGTCATCTCTGCTCTGCGCTCGGGTGTCAGCTCTACAGTATCCTCACTACTGGAGCTGCTGGGCCGCTGAGGAATAAGTTCTTGACTAGCGGGTTGTTGCTGTTCCGCTGCCTTTTGGTCCCGCTTGACCTGAGCTCGAGTGCCTATGATAGACCTACGATGTTGGACCAGCCTAGGTTCTGTTATTACTACTGGAGGGATGACCTTCCTCACAGTGGGAGGTGAACTGAACTTACGACCAGACGGTTGTACATCTCTATCTGAGTCGCAGATAGTTACATCTAATAAACTGTCTGACAGGTTCTGCTTAGTATCAGACATGACTATGTATACCGTTGAATGTCTACTGCTGTATTACAGTCTGAGTAAGTCTAATAACTGTTAGTAACTGTTAGTATTAACTGCTAGCCTAGTAATTAATTACCGATACTGCTACTCAGTGTAGCGTGATATATATAATATATTAGAATACCGGTATACTTATAGTATATATAACTATATAAGTATTATTACAGACTATGTTTATCACAGAATACCGGTATAATTTTAGCACAAATATATATAAATATATAATAGGCCTATCGGAATACCGGTATACAGCTTACAGTTTGTAGTATATATAATTCTGGAATAGAATTAATTACAAGTACCGGTATAATTTCAGCCTAGATTTATAGAAATAAGATAATAGGCCTATCGTAGATACCGGTATATCAATTATTTTAGAATAATTGAATTTGTGAACTTTAGGGTTACTTGGTTACTTTAACTTACTTTATTACCGTTATTTAAGCAGTAATCCAACTGATATTGAGACCTAATGGTTTTATGGTAGGCCTACTATTTATAAATCGTTAGATTTGATTTATAATGTATTTATACCCGTTTTAATGGGTTTAGTCAATGTTTGAAATAAATGTTATTATTTCTGGGGTAATCACTACACAAAGCGGTGCGCTTTTAGTGAAGTGTTACGTATAGGACACTAAAACAAATAATTCTAATTTACCTAAGTTACTTAATACTACAAATTACGTACAATTCGGGTGAGATTACAATCTCTAAATAAACACAAAAATTTACAAAAAAACACAAAATACGAATTTTTAGGGTAATTTTACAAGAAGTCTACAAACCAGCCTAACAAAGGGTTAGATATCCGGTTATTACAACGGACAGGGTACTACGGTATTTGAAATAATAAGTAGTAGTAAATACACTGCGTTGTCTAGATAGGAAAATACCACCGCCTGACGACCTATAGCCGTATCGCTATAGGTACTACGTTATGTATCACGGAGTGTTCCTACCTAGAAGTTAATAGAGCTAATCGAATGTGCCTATTAACCACTTTACAACACAAATATAATGCCTACACTAATTACTTTCGGAAAGCACTGTACACTAAACCCTAAATTAGGTACGAGTACTTGTACAACAAATAATCAGTAGTTAATTATACTTGAACAGCTAAAAGAACCACGGCATCTGCTGGAGTGACCGATGCACAAAATCACCAGTCTTTACCTACGCCAAGCAGCCCGTGTAGTACCGGGGTTAATTTAACTATAGCGGTATGTATAACAAACACAATTACTGTAGGAACAAACTTGGGGAATGAATGTTGCGGATAATCGCATAAACTCTGAATAATAAATATTACGCTACGCGTACAAACTACTCAAACAAAATACAGACCGAACACTGACAGACTACTATCAAGCCTAAACAAACTACGGTATATGCAGACTCCGAAATGATTAGGGAGTATGCGCTCTAACCCAGTAGTGCGACTTATTCTTTAGTTGGGGGTTTACCTTACAGCGTTCGCTGCCCCTACTTCCTAACCGTACTTAATCAGACAAATGATCTACACACACTGCAATCCGTTCAGACCTAATAACAGCCGGACAACTATCCAGCCTACAAATTATCTAAATAAAATTATACGCTACCCGTACAGACTTACACAAACAAAGTACAGACTAAACGATGGCAGACTACTCTCAAGCCTAAATAAACTACAGGACATGCAGACTCCGAAATGATTAGGGAGTATGCGCTCTAACCCAGTAGTGCGACTTATTCTTTAGTTGGGGGTTTACTTTACAGCAATGGCTACCCCAACTTCCCAACCGTTCTTTATCGGACAGGTGACCTACACACACTGCAACTCGTTCAGACTTAACAGCAATCAGACAACAGCTCAGCCTACAAATTGTCTGTACAATCTGATCAGGCTTACACGCCTTCTGTTCAATACTGGCCTACAAACAAATAAAACTTGACAGAAATAAGTAAAAATCTCAATAAAAAACCAGGGCGGGCCCTCCCTGATTAATTATTAAGGCCTACCGGTATATAACTATCAAATCGAATAATACTGCTGTACCTGTACTGCTGTAGGTACCGGTCCGGGTGGTTAGGTAGTCAGGCCTACTGGGTACCGGTTGCCGGTACTTCAGCTTTATTGCCTACTGCAATACAGAAGCTATATCCTTTAATGTTCGCGCTTTCAGACCTTTGGCAGTTTAACCCGCCAAATTAAGATGTCTTCTAGATATTAAATCGCTTTTTAGCCTATGACAAGTATTTGATTCACTACACTAGTCGAAACCAATCCGTGCGCGACCATTCACCCGCTGGATATTCCCGGGAGATTGGGTTCGACGGTTTAATTTTATTGCTATGTAAGCTTAATGTATTATTCGACTGACAGTATTATATAATCTCTGACAATATTATTTACCTTCGGGAATATTAACAGTTCCTTTAGGACGTGGCGCTTTATCTATATAAACAGAGTTATGACTTAAACTACTCACAACGATATGGCTTAATTATAATTCACATATATGGCGCATTCTTTAGGAATTGCTTCTTTAACAGACTCGCTCATACGCAATGCTGCACAATACTGCACACTAATCTGCCAATCTTCACTGATTTTAGTCACATATAAAAGGAACACAGACTGACTCATGTAGGGTCTATCAAATAACATTAGATTCACTTCAAACCACTTTAACATAAGTCACAATCGTTATTGGTAACCTTTCTCTCTTACCTTCGGTATATCAAGAATATTGGGTGTCGGGGTTATTTCTCGTTATTCCAATATAATAATTCATCAACAAATATAATGAATAACCGACAACAAATAGCAGTATGCAGTATTCACAGATCAATCGTGCCAGTTTGTTTTGATATTTACAGAGTTTAAAGCCAGGTTGTTTGATGCGTAATTGCAGCCAGTTAAAGGATATATGTCCTTGTAATTAAACCTACTAGTGTTGAGCTAAAAAGCATAAAACATAAAACACTACAAAGCCGTTCTTTCGTGGCTTTGAAAAACTCGTGACTACTGCTCTATACGAGGATACCAACTCCCTTATTCCACGAAGCTCCCGTTCAACACAGAGAAAGAGCAGTGAGATAGGAAATTTTCAGTTCAGTACTCTGTGATAGGTCAAAATCAAGGCTAACTCAAATTCTATTGGGAGATACAAAACAAGGCTATGACGCAACCTCCCTAGGCTTGTTGGCCGATTAAACAGAGCCCAGATGCCTGCGTACAGCAAATCAGCCAATAAGCTGGTAACTTGCACTATTTTTAGCTGTAGATCACTTTGAGAGTATTCTTAGCGACTGGGGGGGAACTGGCCAACAAGGCAAACGAATCAGTTATCCCACAAAAGCTTTTACATACGCCTTATACTTTAATCATAAGCGGTATCGTTGCGTTTAGTATAAGTCCTAGTTCTGTTTAAATAGATAGAGCGCCACGTCCTAAAGGAACTGTTAATATTTCCCGAAAGCCAATAATATCTGTCAGAGATTAATTATTAACGATCTATCGAATAATACAGTAAGTTTACACTGCAACCTTACACTGCAATAATAAAATTTAAGCATCCGAATTCAGCCTCCCGGGTGTAGATCCATCGGGTGAATGATCGCGCATGGGCTGACTTCGGCTAATGTTTTGTGTATTAGCATAAAATATTGTCGTATGCTAAAGGTGTTTTAATTAACTAAAAGACATATAAATTTTGGCAGGTTAAACTGCTAAAGGTCTTCAAAAGCGCGAACACCCCCCCCCCCCCCCCCCCCCCCCCAGTGGTAATAGGGTTAATATTTCCTCAGTTTAAAAACAATTATATACGACCAGTAAATACTCTCACATTTGTATTGTCGGAATGGATGTTTTACAGCAGGTTGAGTCTACAATCGTGCGTTGCTAAGTTTTGATAAGGCGTTTCTGGCCTCATTTTGCTTGTTTACTAAAAATGCTTAGCCACTACACTTTACTGCTGCTTTAAAATCGAGCTATGTTCTGGCGTATTTTATGACTTCCAAATCCTGGACAGTCCATTCAATGATGCCCACGCCTTCCCCTTACGTACACCATGTCCTGGAATATAGTATTAATCAGGTACCTGCCCTGCCCAACCCAAAATTATTTTACAAATCTTAATAAGATTGCATGAAATTTGAAACAGAGATAGATCAAAACCCTTTCTATTCCCTGGGTGAGCCATAATTTTTATTTTCGCTTCATACTTTATCTACATGCGTTTAATAAAAGGTGTCTCCGCTGATATTGTACCAGTTACACCGCAATTACTATCCATCCTTATATATAGTGATTTGGTACCGATGGAAAGCCATGCATGGATTCCAAATATGTATAAATATTTTAATTCAGTTGGGACATGTTGTTATGGGCACTCGAAAGTCATATGGTTTTGCACCTGCGCGAGGCTATTTTATTATATAAATATAGATAATAAATTTATTTTATTTAAATACACCATATTCTGGAACATATTGTTTATCCCATACGTACGCAGCGTACCTGAAATATTTATTTAATAAATCATACTATTACACAGCTATTCATATATAAACAAAATGTTCCAGAATATGGTGTATTTATTTTTTAAATAGAATAAATTGCCTTAATGCAGGTACAAAACCATGTAACTTTTGATCGCTCATATCCCCGTGTAACCCTAATCGTAACCATAATTCAAAGTAAAAGAAGTCATTCACATTATGAACTATACCATAATATTTGGAGCTTATATGTATGCTGAAACAATCAGACATTACTTGAGAACTGTCGAAGTTTACGTCACTCAAATGTTGTATATTGTCTGGTCGGAGTTGTGTGCATTGTACTTGACACAGTGAACCCAGCGTAGCATTCTTGTGAATGTGCCATCCAGACATTTGGTGTTTTCCGAAGTTAGAGACGAAGGACTCCCATGGAGGAGTACTGGTATTACGGCTGCTCTAAATAGTCGTATCTTGAGATGCAGTTTTATTCTATGGGACTTCCATATCCTGAACTGGCTTTTCAATGCTGGTCATGCCTTACATATCTGAAGGTCTCTTAGCCTGACTTCCAGAAAAATGATCCGGAGGTAAGCAGAAGTCATCCACATGCTCAAACAAGGAGCTTATGTTCATACCATCGAGATATTTCCTAAGGATTGTCAAAGTTCATTGTCAAAATTTTGGTCTTCTTCTTCTTGTAGTTTACAAAAGGACCAACACTAGAAGCAACCTGCTCCAAAGAGCAGGGGAGCGTTTGGGCTCTGTCTAGTTATTCTGACAGTATTTCTTTCCTTCCCATCACCCCATCTTTATTATGATGATCTAAGGACATGAGTAGAACTTTGTCAACCAGAATTATTAATAGGAATGTAGCAAGTGTGGCACCTGAAGGACACTCCCCATAAGACTTCGAATGGGTAAGTGTCACCATCAGCAGTAGAAACGAGGTGAATTTAAAAGAGGTAAATTTAAGATCCTCAAGGGGAACACGGTGTAATCCATTGGTACAATGACTCGATTGTTCTTTTATACTGATGAAATAGTGGTACCAATACGTTAAGCTTGCTTACTCTGCCTTGCGCGAAGGCCCACAAACAATGTTCTTTGAAGCGCTATGATTTCAAAGCTGCAGGCCGGCGCACCCTGTTGCGATGTGGAACTCCTTGCATCCTAAGAACTCCAAGTTCGAAAGGGATCATCACAAGGATAATCGGAACGCGCCATACAACCTGGCTTCCTCAGAGGCTGATGAAAGAAAGGCTCGCGGGTGGGATTGGCTATAAGAGTGTCTGTCCCCGATAACGCTACAGAATTTTAATACAGTAGAATATTATTTACACAGAATTAATTATATTTTCCAGTCTATCTGCATGCATACAGTAGTACCAATGCACCGGTTGTTCTCCTGCATAAATAATTTTAATAATATTCAGGAATAATCGGTGCAGAACTAATAAAAGAAGCACATCTGTTATCACTAGGGATAATTTACATTTAATTTTTAGGAAATATACAGCCTTTTATTTTTTATTTTTTACTTTTATTTTCTATCAATATTTCCATTTTCAAACAAAGTAACATACTCCAAGTCATAATATAATATATAAGAATATAATAATATATACTTTTTAAGATTATGGTTCTCCTTTCTAAGCTACGAACTGTCATTGTCATCTTAAGGGCTACATTATAAGACTTGAAGTAAAATAGACAATTTGTTATTTTTGCCTTGTTATTCCTGGGAAATTTCGGAGAGGTATAAAATTTGAGACTAATTTTTAGATAAGTTTATAAAGGTGGGTGTATGTGTTGCAGATTATTGTAGGGGGGAGGACAGAGACTAGGAAGTGCTAATTCACAGTAATCACCAAGAACAGTAGTAAAATTATGAAAAGGTAAGATTTGTAAAGTGCTAAACAGAGGCGTAGCTATAGCTTTTGGCATTATCGAAGTTTTCGCTCTAAGGGTTTTCTTTAGGACTCTGATTGCCTGGTCGCTGATTTCATTTCTGAGTTCAGTTTTCGCTTTTACTGAAATCTTGTTTGTCTGTATGTCTGTCTGTCGGTCTTTCTGACTATCCAACAATCTGTCCGTCAAATATAAGAAAAGGGCATACAATCAAGTTAAAAGTTTAGCTAGAGGGGTTTTCCAAGTTGTAGAATTCATTTCTAGTGTCAGTTTTAACATTTGATGACTTCCAAATTGTCTGTTTGGCAGTCAGTCTGTCGGTAATATTTTGACGGTCAGACTGAAAGGCATACAGACAGAAACGACAAGGCCAAATTTGAATATTGACATCTGAAATGAACTCACCGACCACGAAAACCCATGTAGGGAATTTTTTTAGACAGATAGTTTGCTTTTTATTGACGGACAGACATACTGACGGGCACAGCGACAGTCATTCGGACAGACAGCGATATCTCGAAAACTAAGACAGATCTTGCTAAACGGTTTTCAAATTTGGAATCTTGATAAAAATTTGTTCTAGATGAAAAAGAAAAAAATTTGAAATAAATTTAATGCCTGTACTACTCCCCTTAATGACGTTTAATTTCAATCAAAGCTGTTAAGTCCCTTTATAAATATATCATTACGCTCAGTCAATTTAATGTAGATTGTTGTGCCTCCGCGCTCAAGCTTACCGTAGTGTCTAAGGAAGACTATTGGTTTCTGATAACCTTAAATTTTAAGTTGGGATAGGTCATTCTTTATTTTTGACACACAAAACAGACAGACAAACAGATAGACAAACATTAAGACAGTTTCTGTAAGTGGTGCAACCTTTTATAAATTCGTTTTCTGGATTCAGCATTAAGATTTGATCTTAAAATCAAAAAGAAAAAAATTATTATTTTATACTATTTTTTCATACATTTGAATTTTCTGCAAATGAGATTATTATAAATTGGCCCCTTATTCTATATGACGGGTCACATGTTCCTTAAGAACTTCAAAATTGATAATTGGGTTAAGTGTATTAATTATTATGATGGATAAGGTTCATAGAAATGTAAGAAGATATCTTTCTGGAATTTATATACTGTTGTTGTCAAGGTAACTGGGTGCAGAGATCAAATTCTAAACGCCTGTAATTCAAGACGACAGAAGTTTCTAATCTAAAATTATTGTACTTCATAAGTAAATAAAGTAAATAAATGACAATCAAACTATTTGATACTTAAATTTGTTTACAATCCCGTTTTAAATCCCGTAAAACGATAATTTTCCATTATGACCTCCTGCTGGAAATTTGGCTACTATGTCATATTTATAACATTTACAACTGACACGCCTGGGTCATCATGTCCTTTGTTTCTAATAATTGTTAACCGAAATTTAATATTCTGTAAAGTAAAAATCATGCTATTACAAAACTGTCTCTGATTGGACAGTTTTTTTTATTGGCACATAATGACCTTTATAAATATATTTCACAAATTACGATATTTAATTAAAATAGATCATTGGCAAATTTAACATATTATTCAAAGTGACAAAACCGAATAGAAATTGTTTTATAGAATTAGTAAATAATTATTCGAATATTTCATTATTTATACCTATTACCATGGCAACGAGAATTTCAGCCAATTCAAGTGTTAAATATTTGATATAATTTTATTTCCTTTACTCACCTAAAAGAATACAAGAATACCAAATCTCAAGAACAAAATACCTCATCGTTGTAAAATTTGCACTCGGTAACCTTGGCAACAAGATAAAAATTCCAGAAAGTCATTTTATTACATTTCTTGTCATATCCACCTAACCAAACTAGCAATTAAGAAGTTTATAAGGAAATATTATGAAACAAGTGTCTTAAATAGGAAAAAGATCGGCCCACGCTAATTTCAGCGCTCCGTTCGCATCCACGGCCTGTTATTTAGTTTTTTTTTCAGAACATAATATTAGAAAATATCGGCCTCCACATTTACTTCCAAGCTCCGACCTAAGTGTTTGTTACTTGTATCCATGGTAGCTAGTGGATGGAAACTATTTATGCTTATATTATATTTTATACTCTAATTGATTGGTAGTTACTAAGGTACGAAATGCGGCATGCGAAACGATTACCGAGAGCGAACTCAATATATTTTATATAGCCCATCATTGCATTGTTATAATAAGCAATTTGTAATGGGGAAGTAACGCTTCGACTGGTATCTTTATTGGATTTTCGTTGGGCACGCACAGCTTTGCAAAGTCGGCAATAACGTCCATTTTTTTTTAAATCCTTTTTAATTTCTGTTGTGTGTATAAACAGAGTTAGTACTTTAAAATGGACTGACATAAACTCTCTTGAAAACACTTAGCATAATTCATGTTGTTTATGTTAATAATAGGTTACGTTGCTGTATGTAAATTTGATATTGAATATTTTTTACATCACATTGCATCAGCATGTATAAAAATATATACCATAAAAATTTTAAAGTCTTATTTTGCACAAAAGTAGGACCTCCTATAGAGGTATATTATTTTTACATTGATTCATTCCTATTTTATATTTTTAAATAATTGGAAAAATATATATCCGTCATGTGAAATGACCAGATTGTTATATTGTCATACGTATTAGATATCAAATATATACTTTATCAGAGTTTGATTTTGTGACTGTAGCTTTCAGATGCGTAATAATGGCAATGAATGATGGAATCTCAACATATTAATTGTTCATTTACTTATGAATTTAAACGAATTGGAAATAACATATTACTATTATGTAGGTTATTTGATACAAATATCGATGCTGTAGATGAATATTTATTTGTATACAGTTATTTATTTCATGAATTCCGCATTATTGCAATCGAACCATAATGCCAATTATCTCAAGTCATTAGGTCCCTCCCCCCTGTTCCCTGTCCCCTGTTCCCTGTTCCCTGTTCCCTGCTCCCCGTTCCCTGTTCCCTGTTCCCTGTTCCCTGTTCCCTGTCCCCTGTTCCCTGTTCCCTGTTCCCTGTCCCCTGTCCCCTGTTCCCTGTTCCCTGTTCCCTGTTCCCTGTCCCCTGTCCCCTGTTTCCTGTCCCCTGTTCCCTGTTTCCTGTCCCCTGTCCCCTGTTCCCTGTTCCCTGTCCCCTGTCCCCTGTCCCCTGTCCCCTGTTCCCTGTCCCCTGTTCCCTGTTCCCTGTTCCCTGTCCCCTGTTCCCTGTTCCCTGTTCCCTGTTTCCTGTTCCCTGTTCCCTGTTCCCTGTCCCCTGCCCCCTGTCCCCTGTCCCCCGTTCCCTGTTCCCTGTTCCCTGTTCCCTGTTCCCTGTTCCCTGTTCCCTGTTCCCTGTTCCCTGTTCCCTGTTCCCTGTTCCCTGTTCCCTGTTCCCTGTTCGCTGTTCCCTATTCCCTGTTCCCTGTCCCCTGCCCCCTGTCCCCTGTCCCCTGTTCCCTGACCCCTGTTCCCTGTTCCCTGTCCCCTGTTCCCTGTTCCCTGTCCCTGTTCCCTGTTCCCTGTTCCCTGTTCCCTGTTCCCTGTTCCCTGTTCCCTGTCCCTGTTCCCTGTTCCCTGTTCCCTGTTCCCTGTTCCCTGTTCCCTGCCCCCTGTTCCCTGTTCCCTGTCCCCTGTTCCCTGTTCCCGGTCCCCTGTCCCCTGTTCCCGGTCCCCTGTTCCCTGACCCCTGTTCCCTGTTCCCTGTCCCCTGTTCCCTGTTCCCTGTCCCCTGCCCCCTGTTCCCTGTTCCCTGTTCCCTGTTCCCTGTCCCCTGTTCTCTGTCCCCGGTCCCCTGTTCCCTGCCCCCTGTCCCCTGTTCCCTGTCCCCTGTTCACTGCCCCCTGTTCCCTGTTACCTGTTCCCTGTCCCCTGTTCCCTGTTCCCGGTCCCCTGTTCCCTCCCCCCTGTTCCCTGTTCCCTGTCCCCTGTTCCCTGTTCCCTGTTCCCTGCCCCCTGTTCCCTGTTCCCTGTTCCCTGTTCCCTGTTCCCTGTTCCCTGTTCCCTGTTCCCTGTCCCCTGCCCCCTGTCCCCTGTTCCCTGTTCCCTGTTCCCTGTTCCCTGTCCCTGTTCCCTGTTCCCTGTTCCCTGTTCCCTGTTCCCTGTTCCCTGCCCCCTGTTCCCTGTTCCCTGTCCCCTGTTCCCTGTTCCCGGTCCCCTGTCCCCTGTTCCCGGTCCCCTGTTCCCTGACCCCTGTTCCCTGTTCCCTGTCCCCTGTTCCCTGTTCCCTGTCCCCTGCCCCCTGTTCCCTGTTCCCTGTTCCCTGTTCCCTGTCCCCTGTTCTCTGCCCCCTGTCCCCTGTCCCCTGTTCCCTGTCCCCTGTTCCCTGTCCCCTGTTCCATGTTCCCTGTCCCCTGTCCCGTGTCCCCTGTCCCCTGTTCCCTGTCCCCTGTTCCCTGTTCCCTGTCCCTGTTCCCTGTTCCCTGTTCCCTGTTCCCTGTTCCCTGTTCCCTGTTCCCTGTTCCCTGTTCCCTGTTCCCTGTTCCCTGTCCCCTGTTCCCTGTTCCCTGTTCCCTGCCCCCTGTTCCCTGTTCCCTGTTCCCTGTTCCCTGTTCCCTGTTCCCTGTTCCCTGTTCCCTGTCCCCTGCCCCCTGTCCCCTGTTCCCTGTTCCCTGTTCCCTGTTCCCTGTCCCTGTTCCCTGTTCCCTGTTCCCTGTTCCCTGTTCCCTGTTCCCTGTTCCCTGCCCCCTGTTCCCTGTTCCCTGTCCCCTGTTCCCTGTTCCCGGTCCCCTGTCCCCTGTTCCCGGTCCCCTGTTCCCTGACCCCTGTTCCCTGTTCCCTGTCCCCTGTTCCCTGTTCCCTGTCCCCTGCCCCCTGTTCCCTGTTCCCTGTTCCCTGTTCCCTGTCCCCTGTTCTCTGTCCCCGGTCCCCTGTTCCCTGTCCCCTGTTCCCTGTCCCCTGTTCACTGCCCCCTGTTCCCTGTTACCTGTTCCCTGTCCCCTGTTCCCTGTTCCCGGTCCCCTGTTCCCTCCCCCCTGTTCCCTGTCCCCTGTTCCCTGTTCCCTGTTCCCTGTTCCCTGTTCCCTGTTCCCTGTTCCATGTTCCCTGTTCCCTGTTCCCTGTTCCCTGTTCCCTGTTCCCTGTCCCCTGTCCCCTGTCCCCTGTTCCCTGTTCCCTGTTCCCTGTCCCTGTTCCCTGCCCCATGTTCCCTGTTCCCTGTTCCCTGTTCCCTGTTCCCTGTTCCCTGTTCCCTGTTCCCTGTCCCCTGTTCCCTATTCCCTGTCCCTGTTCCCTGTTCCCTGTTCCCTGTTCCCTGTTCCCTGTTCCCTGTTCCCTGTCCCCTGTCCCCTGTCCCCTGCCCCCTGCCCCCTGTTCCCTGTTCCCTGTTCCCTGTTCCCTGTCCCTGTTCCCTGTTCCCTGTTCCCTGTTCCCTGTTCCCTGTTCCCTGTTCCCTGTCCCCTGCCCCCTGTCCCCTGTTCCCTGTTCCCTGTTCCCTGTCCCTGTTCCCTGTTCCCTGCCCCCTGTTTCCTGTTCCCTGTTCCCTGTTCCCTGTTCCCTGTTCCCTGTTCCCTGTTCCCTGTTCCCTGTTCCCTGTTCCCTGTTCCCTGTTCCCTGTTCCCTGTCCCTGTTCCTGTTCCCTGTTCCCTGTTCCCTGTTCCCTGTCCCCTGCCCCCTGTCCCATGTTCCCTGTCCCCTGTTCCCTGTCCCCTGTTCCCTGACCCTGTTCCCTGTTCCCTGTCCCTGTTCCCTGTTCCCTGCCCCCTGCCCCCTGTTCCCTGTTCCCTGTTCCCTGTCCCTGTCCCATGTCCCCTGTTCCCTGTCCCCTGTTCCCTGTTCCCTGTTCCCTGTTCCCTGTTCCCTGTCCCCTGTCCCCTGTTCCCTGTCCCCTGTTCCCTGTTCCCTGTTCCCTGTCCCTGTTCCCTGTTCCCTGTTCCCTGTTCCCTGTTCCCTGTTCCCTGTTCCCTGTCCCCTGCCCCCTGTCCCCTGTCCCCTGTTCCCTGTCCCCTGTTCCCTGTCCCCTGTTCCATGTTCCCTGTCCCGTGTCCCCTGTCCCCTGTTCCCTGTCCCCTGTTCCCTGTTCCCTGTCCCTGTTCCCTGTTCCCTGTTCCCTGTTCCCTGTTCCCTGTTCCCTGTTCCCTGTTCCCTGTTCCCTGTTCCCTGTTCCCTGTTCCCTGTTCCCTGTCCCCTGTTCCCTGTTCCCTGTTCCCTGCCCCCTGTTCCCTGTTCCCTGTTCCCTGTTCCCTGTTCCCTGTTCCCTGTTCCCTGTTCCCTGTCCCCTGCCCCCTGTCCCCTGTTCCCTGTTCCCTGTTCCCTGTTCCCTGTCCCTGTTCCCTGTTCCCTGTTCCCTGTTCCCTGTTCCCTGTTCCCTGCCCCCTGTTCCCTGTTCCCTGTCCCCTGTTCCCTGTTCCCGGTCCCCTGTCCCCTGTTCCCGGTCCCCTGTTCCCTGACCCCTGTTCCCTGTTCCCTGTCCCCTGTTCCCTGTTCCCTGTCCCCTGCCCCCTGTTCCCTGTTCCCTGTTCCCTGTTCCCTGTCCCCTGTTCTCTGTCCCCGGTCCCCTGTTCCCTGCCCCCTGTCCCCTGTTCCCTGTCCCCTGTTCACTGCCCCCTGTTCCCTGTTACCTGTTCCCTGTCCCCTGTTCCCTGTTCCCGGTCCCCTGTTCCCTCCCCCCTGTTCCCTGTCCCCTGTTCCCTGTTCCCTGTTCCCTGTTCCCTGTTCCCTGTTCCATGTTCCCTGTTCCCTGTTCCCTGTTCCCTGTTCCCTGTTCCCTGTTCCCTGTCCCCTGTCCCCTGCCCCCTGTCCCCTGTCCCCTGTCCCCTGTTCCCTGTCCCCTGTCCCCTGTCCCCTGTCCCCTGTCCCCTGTCCCCTGTCCCCTGTCCCCTGTCCCCTGCCCCCTGCCCCCTGCCCCCTGTTCCCTGTCCCCTGTTCCCTGTCCCCTGTCCCCTGTCCCCTGTCCCCTGTCCCCTGTCCCCTGTCCCCTGTCCCCTGTCCCCTGTCCCCTGTCCCCTGTCCCCTGTCCCCTGTTCCCTGTCCCATGTTCCCTGTTCCCTGTCCCTGTTTTTTTTTTTTTTTTTTTTTTTTTTTTTTTTTTTTTGTTTAAACATATGTTTATTTGAAGTATTAATATTGCACTTTACAATATATATATATGAAGGTGAGTAAAGGGTAGGATTGGCAAACAAGCTAGAGCTTATATTAATGCCGCTCCTACCCGTACGCACAACATACATACCACTCACACATTATTCCACGCGCTCGGTGCATCATTTCTATAAGAAGAAGTTACGTTGATAAATTTAATTTAATTTTGTTAATTTGATAAAATCATATATAAGTTTATGGGAATTTCTTACTTGGCAATAGACTATAGTCAAATTATATGTTTATTTACAATAGGAAACAAAAACAAAATATAATATATTTATATTTATTTCTAATAATTTTAGGAAATTATTAATTAAATTATTAATACCCCAGTTCTGTGAAGCGCTGGGTTGATGTAATGTAGATTTCTAGTGCCTCTGAAATAGCTCTGAGTATGTCCAGGTCCTGTCCTTGCGGTCCATAAAGTAAGTTGTGTAGAGTATAGTTGATGTTAAGGCTGGAAAGTACGGTAGTCAGTGCTATCCTGTGGGAGTCGTGCAGAGTGCATTCCATTAAGTAGTGGTAGGTGTCCTCACGTTGGTGTCCACAAGCGCAACTGGAGTCTGTGGCTATGTGGTTACGGTACATGTCATATTTTAGTACGCTGCAGTTGCGACGTAGTCGCCCAACTAGCCCATTGATAGCAACAGATCCTAACATGAAATATGGGTTTAATTTATTAACTTTATATCTGCCCTCCGTCAGTAAGATTTTCTTAAATATTTTTAGCGTTTCTGACTCAGTTACCTCATATGGAAGATCATTCCATAGAGAAACAGTTGAGCTTACAAACGAATTCTTTAGACATTCTGTGCGTGTTATCGGTAGTCTGTATTTATTCGTAGGTCTCAAATTATAAGGGTTGGCTTGATCAATACGCGGTGGAATGATTTCAGTTAGGTGATGTGGTAGGTGTCCTTTAGATCCCTTGTAAAAAATACTCAGTTTAATTAAGTCGCGGCGGTCCTGTAGTGTTTGTAAGCCCGATTCAGCGTACAGGTCCTCAGTGCGGCACGATATTGTAAGTTTACATATAATTCTAATGGCCTCTTTATTTATTAGTTCAAGTCTTTCTTTTAGATATTGTGTACAACCATCCCATACGGGACAAGCATATTCGAGAATAGGCCGCACAAAGGAGGTGTATAGCACTGAAAGAGCCCTTTTGCTAAGCTTGTATTTAGCAGCTCGCAGAAGGTTTAGTCTAGTCTTTGCTTTGTCAATAATGTTATTAATGTGGGAGTTCCACTTTAGGTTATTTTGAAGTGTCACACCAAGGTGCTTGTGGTGTTCGACTTCAGCGATGGGAGTATCATGTAGAAGTAGCTGTGTGTATCCTGTACGTGGTTCTTGTCGGTGCGTAATTGTCATAGCTTCAGTTTTTAGTGGGTTGTAATCTACTGACCACATATCCCCCCATTCGCCAATTCGTAGTAAGTCATCATTAAGTAGCCGGCAAGCTACTTGTGGGTCAGTAACCTCAATGTACAACGAGGTATCGTCGGCAAAAAGTCTAGTTGGGTTAACCGTGATATCAATAAGGTCGTTTATAAATATTAAGAAGAGTAGGGGACCAAGAACTGATCCTTGGGGGACCCCTGCAGTGATCGGTAGCCAAGGCGACATGTGGCCTTTGATCATAACGCATTGGCTATTGCCACTGAGGTATGATAAAAGCCACTCAAGTAAAGGGCCGCCAATTCCCATTCTACGGGCCTTAGTTATAAGGCCTGCATGGCTAATTTTGTCGAAGGCCTTAGTAATGTCAAGGAAAGCAATCTTGACTTCCTTTCCATTATCTAAGGCTGTAGATAATTCGTCAAAAAGTGTTATGAGTTGGTAAGTAGCAGAATCACCAGGTAAAAAGCCTGACTGATTTTTATTTATTTTTTTAATTACGTGGTGCAGTATATATTTACTGACAATCCTTTCGAATAATTTTCCTAAAGCGCTTGTTAGAGAAATAGGCCTATAATTACAGCAGTATATGTTGGGGCCCTTTTTATAAACAGGTGTGACACATCTTTTTTTCCAATTTGTGGGATGGTGTTTTGATTTCAGGACGAGATTAAATAAATTTTTTAACTTTTCGATTATGACTGGACCTCCCATTTTGAGCATCCTGTTGGAGATTACATCAACTGGACAACTTGCCTTAGCGGGGTTAATTGTTTTTAAGGCTTCCTTTACATCGTTAGATGTGATAGTAATTTCATTTAATATTTCAGAGACGTCATCTAAATTCTGGGCATCATGATTTTGGCCGACATTGCTATTAGTTGGGGCGGTTGCCTGATCAGCAAAATAGATATTAAAGAGTTCTGCCTTGTCTGCTGATGAACTGGCATGGATATTTTTATAATTTACTGGGGGTATTTCGTTAATTTTATTAGTTTGTAAAATTTTTTTGGTGAGTGACCACCATTGTTTTGTACTATGTTGGGTTGATTCCACTTTTTCTGATAGAGAATTAAAGTATTCCCTTTTTGCTTGTCTACAGGAGGATATATAAGAGTTCCTACTCATTCGGAAGTTGGCCCAGGCTACTTCGGAATTTGACCTCTTGGCGATATTATGATATTTTTGTTTTTCTTTTAGTAGTCGTCTGGTGTCACTATCAAACCAGGGCTTGTCATTGGGGCGAATGGTGACCACCCTGTTCGGTATGTGCTTTGAAGCAATTTTCATAAAATTTTTTGTCCAAGTATCAATAATTCCGTCAATGTCGTCTGGTCTAATGTCGTTAACTTCTTCCGGTATCTTAGCTAGATCAGTCTGAGTAAGCTCCCGTCGGAAGGATGTATTATTAGCGTGGCTGAAATCCCACACCCGTCGTTTATATGCTGGATCCTGGGTCATTGTCAGCTTATATTTAAAATGAACTACCATATGGTCGCTGCTTCCATAAGGCGCCTCATGAAAGACATCATAGACTGAGCCGGGAGTAGTTGTCATCACTGGGCTTAATAGAGTTTTAGTTGTCCTTGTCACCCGAGTTGGTTCGGTTATGTATTGCGTGAGTCCTTGTCTCTGTATCAAAAATCGTAGGTTTATTGACGATTGGTGTATAAGGTAATCTTCGTTTAAGTCGCCGAGTAGTAAAATGTGTTGGTATTCAAGTGCCCGGGCCTCATTCAACATTGCATTAAAACTCTCCCAGTAAAACGTTACATTTTCAGGCCTGTAGCCTACTCCTATTAAAAATTTTTTGTTGTTAGCCAGACATTCAACCCATAGTACCTCCAACCGGGGGTCAATGTTTTCTAGTGTAATTTTGCGTTCGCATTTTATAAAATTGGAAATATATAGGCATACACCGCCTCCATGTCTGTTTCTATCATTACGAAGAGGATTTTGAAAACCAACTATTTTCAAATTGTCATCATTTATACTGGTTTCAAGCCAAGTCTCATTTATAGCCAGTATATCAACCTCGCTAGAGAGATTTGGCTTTATAAACTCTTTATTTAAAATTAAGCTTCTAATATTTGTCTGAGCAACTCTAATTGGACGAATAAATTCATTTGGGCCTGGGTTAGGTTGGATATCCCCAGCAATAATTAACAACAGCCGTAATGCCATATGTGGTATTGTATTTTCATTTATAAATATAAATATAAAAATAGCAAAATTATTATGTTGGCAATTTTGTTTGTATTTTTTGTGCATAAAGATCATGGAATTCTTCCAATAGAAATAAAGATTCTTAACCATACATACATAATCATCTACACACACACACACACGCACCCATAATACATACTGGGCCCAGAACATGAACCACCACCAGGATAGTGCCCTCCACCAGCCGTACCCGGTAAGCCTAATGTCAGTTCCTTACCTAGATTGAAAATAGGTGATATGAAATGAAGATGAGATCATGACTGAATATAAAGTATTATATTATATTATTTTGGTTACTACATTAATTAGTACCGGTACCCTTTTATAAACAATATTTGTATTACATGTTACAAGTATTATGAGGATGAATTATGTCAATATGAATACAGTATATACCGATAAGACAAGTATTTGTGAATTACTTAGCTCCAAGCTGTAGTTCCCTCCAGGTTTAGTTTATTCGACTAATAAGTAACCATGACCGTAAATTGTCTCAAGTGACCTACCCAAATTCGATTAGCAGCTGCTCATTCGTCGGCTGAGTACATAAAGCGATTGGTTCCAGGTCTGGCTCTGGAGCTGTCTCACCCGCTTCCAGAGTAGCTCGGCCGCTCGAGTCCGTCCCAGGATGGCCGACCGGATCCGCCGCAACTCGGCCGCTCGAATCCGTCCCAGGATGGCCGACCGGATCCGCCACAACACGGCCGCTCGAATCCACCCCAGCTCGGCCGCTCGAATCCGCCCCAGCTCGGCCGCTCGAATCCGTCCCAGCTCGGCCGTTCGAATCCGTCCCAGGATGGCTGACCGAATTCGCCCCAGCTCGGCCGCTCGAATCCGTCCCAGGATGGCCGACCGGATCCGCCACAACACGGCCGCTCGAATCCGCCCCAGCTCGGCCGCTCGAATCCGCCCCAGCTCGGCCGCTCGAATTCGCCCCAGCTCGGCCACTCGAATCCACAGCCGCTCGGCATGTCATCTCAATAAATTTGTCAATGTCGTTCACGACTGACACAACAATTTTCTTACCATTGTTTCCGCAGATCCAAATCCGTCCGTCAATTGTCCAAGTAGACGACAGTTTACGTGCCTTAACATAGTCCAAACAGGTACTACGCAGGTTTCGTCGATATTGTGTTAGACACTCTGACAGATAGACGTTGCCACGGAAGTGCTCGTAACTAGTTTGCCTAGCATTATCCGCACCATTGCGGGTTTTCTCTGCGGAGAGCTTCTTTTTACGAGTGATGAAATCGTAACGAGACAGATACGTTATAAACGAAACGACTAGGGTTCCCGCGTTTGTCGAATGGACTCGGGATATATCATTAATGGTTTGCTCCTTACATTGCAGGTACTTCATAAGTTCCACTATGTACTTATAGTTGTTACCGCGTGAAGACAACTGCTGTTTCACTCCACGGCCACGAACTTCGATACAGTTCAATAATTGTTGCTGCTCGATACGGTCGTAATGGGATTGTACGTTAAGAATCTCCGCTCTGTTTTCTAGGGCTGTATTGCATGGACGTACAGGAGCTGACTGCAGATATTCGGAAAGATTTAGTGTTACTTGTTCAGTTACCTGACGAGCGATCTCACGTACGAGGTGAGAACTCGGACCCACCATTGTGTTACTTTGTTCGGTTTCATCATCATCTATTAGCACCTCTGGTACCGGTATGGGTTGCACATATTCTGTCACCAGTGCCGATGTAGGGCGATGGTCAGGCGTTGTACTAAGTACCGGTATATGTTGGGTGTCGGAGTCTGTATCGGATTGTGTTCCTGTGTTCGGTTTTTTAGAGACTTGTGTTGATTGGGGTGAAGGGGCACTCAGGTTAGACCGGTTCCGTTTTTTCCTTTGTTGAGTCGAGCTTCTTGTTCTTGTCATAATTAATGATATCAAGTGTAATTAATGGGCGGACGTAGAACGAGGTTAAACGTTAATGCAGTATTGAGTTTATAAGGCGCAAGGCATACCGGGTGGTACGGCAGGCAGACTTATTACCGGTAGCGGTACCAGATGCAGCAAGTGCTGTTTCCTGTTCCCTGTTCCCTGTTCCCTGTCCCCTGCCCCCTGTTCCCTGTCCCCTGTTCCCTGTTCCCTGTTCCCTGCTCCCCGTTCCCTGTTCCCTGTTCCCTGTTCCCTGTTCCCTGTCCCCTGCCCCCTGTCCCCTGTTCCCTGTTCCCTGACCCCTGTTCCCTGTTCCCTGTTCCCTGTTCCCTGTCCCCTGCCCCCTGTCCCCTGTTCCCTGTTCCCTGTTCCCTGTTCCCTGTCCCCTGTTCCCTGCCCCCTGTTCCCTGTCCCCTGTTCCCTGTTCCCTGTTCCCTGTTCCCTGCTCCCCGTTCCCTGTTCCCTGTTCCCTGTTCCCTGTTCCCTGTTCCCTGTTCGCTGTTCCCTATTCCCTGTTCCCTGTCCCCTGCCCCCTGTCCCCTGTCCCCTGTTCCCTGTTCCCTGTTCCCTGTTCCCTGACCCCTGTTCCCTGTTCCCTGTTCCCTGTTCCCTGTCCCCTGTTCCCTGTTCCCTGTTCCCTGTCCCCTGTCCCCTGTCCCCTGTTCCCTGTTCCCTGTTCCCTGTTTCCTGTCCCCTGTTCCCTGTCCCCTGTTCCCTGTTCCCTGTCCCCTGTCCCCTGTTCCCTGTTCCCTGTCCCCTGTCCCCTGTTCCCTGTTCCCTGTTCCCTGTCCCTGTTCCCTGTTCCCTTCCCCCTGTTCCCTGTTCCCTGTTCCCTGTTCCCTGTTCCCTGTTCCCTGTTCCCTGTTCCCTGTCCCCTGTTCCCTGTTCCCTGTTCCCTGTCCCTGTTCCCTGTTCCCTTCCCCCTGTTCCCTGTTCCCTGTTCCCTGTTCCCTGTCCCCTGTTCCCTGTTCCCTGCCCCCTGTTCCCTGTTCCCTGTTCCCTGCTCCCTGTTCCCTGTCCCCTGTCCCCTGTTCCCTGTCCCCTGTTCCCTGTTCCCTGTCCCTGTTCCCTGTTCCCTGTTCCCTGTTCCCTGTCCCCTGTCCCCTGCCCCCTGTCCCCTGTTCCCTGTTCCCTGTTCCCTGTTCCCTGTCCCTGTTCCCTGTTCCCTGTTCCCTGTTCCCTGTTCCCTGTTCCCTGCCCCCTGTTCCCTGTTCCCTGTTCCCTGTTCCCTGTCCCCTGTTCCCTATTCCCTATTCCCTGTCCCTGTTCCCTGTTCCCTGTTCCCTGTTCCCTGTCCCCTGCCCCCTGTTCCCTGTTCCCTGTTCCCTGTTCCCTGTTCCCTGTCCCCTGCCCCCTGTCCCCTGTTCCCTGTTCCCTGTCCCTGTTCCCTGTTCCCTGCCCCCTGTTCCCTGTTCCCTGTTCCCTGTTCCCTGACCCCTGTTCCCTGTTCCCTGTTCCCTGTTCCCTGTCCCCTGTTCCCTATTCCCTATTCCCTGTCCCTGTTCCCTGTTCCCTGTTCCCTGTTCCCTGTCCCCTGTCCCCTGCCCCCTGTTCCCTGTTCCCTGTTCCCTGTTCCCTGTCCCCTGCCCCCTGTCCCCTGTTCCCTGTTCCCTGTCCCTGTTCCCTGTTCCCTGCCCCCTGTTTCATGTTCCCTGTTCCCTGTTCCCTGTTCCCTGTCCCTGTTCCTGTTCCCTGTTCCCTGTTCCCTGTCCCCTGTCCCCTGCCCCCTGTCCCATGTTCCCTGTCCCCTGTTCCCTGTCCCCTGTTCCCTGTTCCCTGACCCTGTTCCCTGTTCCCTGTCCCTGTTCCCTGTTCCCTGCCCCCTGTTCCCTGTCCCCTGTTCCCTGTTCCCTGTCCCTGTCCCATGTCCCCTGTTCCCTGTTCCCTGTTCCCTGTCCCCTGTTCCCTGTTCCCTGTCCCCTGTTCCCTGTTCCCTGTCCCTGTTCCCTGTTCCCTGTTCCCTGTTCCCTGTCCCCTGCCCCCTGTCCCCTGTCCCCTGTCCCCTGTTCCCTGTCCCCTGTTCCCTGTCCCCTGTTCCATGTCCCCTGTCCCCTGTCCCCTGTCCCCTGCCCCCTGTTCCCTGTTCCCTGTTCCCTGTTCCCTGTTCCCTGTTCCCTGTTCCCTGTTCCCTGTCCCCTGCCCCCTGTTCCCTGTCCCCTGTTCCCTGTTCCCTGTCCCTGTTCCCTGCCCCCTGTTCCCTGTTCCCTGTTCCCTGTTCCCTGTTCCCTGCCCCCTGTTCCCTGTTCCCTGTCCCCTGTTCCCTGTTCCCGGTCCCCTGTCCCCTGTTCCCGGTCCCCTGTTCCCTGACCCCTGTTCCCTGTTCCCTGTTCCCTGTCCCCTGTTCCCTGTCCCCTGCCCCCTGTTCCCTGTTCCCTGTTCCCTGTCCCCTGTTCGCTGTTCCCGGTCCCCTGTTCCCTGCCCCCTGTTCCCTGTTCCCTGTCCCCTGTTCACTGCCCCCTGTTCCCTGTTACCTGTTCCCTGTCCCCTGTTCCCTGTTCCCGGTCCCCTGTTCCCTCCCCCCTGTTCCCTGTCCCCTGTTCCCTGTTCCCTGTTCCCTGTCCCCTGTTCCCTGTCCCTGTTCCCTGTTCCCTGTTCCCTGTTCCCTGTTCCCTGTTCCCTGTTCCCTGTCCCCTGTCCCCTGCCCCCTGTCCCCTGTCCCCTGTCCCCTGTTCCCTGTCCCCTGTTCCCTGTCCCCTGTCCCCTGCCCCCTGCCCCCTGCCCCCTGTCCCCTGTCCCCTGTTCCCTGTCCCCTGTTCCCTGTCCCCTGTCCCCTGTCCCCTGTCCCCTGTTCCCTGTCCCATGTTCCCTGTTCCCTGTCCCTGTTCCCTGTTCCCTATTCCCTGTTCCCTGTTCCCTGTTCCCTGTTCCCTGCCCCCTGTTCCCTGTTCCCTGTCCCCTGTCCCCTGCCCCCGTTCCCTGTTCCCTGTCCCCTGTCCCCTGCCCCCTGTCCCCTGTTCCCTGTCCCGTGTCCCCTGTCCCCTGTCCCCTGTTCCCTGTCCCCTGTTCCCTGTTCCCTGTTCCCTGTTCCCTGTTCCCTGTTCCCTGTCCCCTGTTCCCTGTTCCCGGTCCCCTGTTCCCTGCCCCATGTTCCCTGTTCCCTGTCCCCTGTTCCCTGCCCCCTGTTCCCTGTTCCCTGTCCCCTGTTCCCTGTTCCCGGTCCCCTGTTCCCTGCCCCCTGTTCCCTGTTCCCTGTCCCCTGTTCCCTGCCCCCTGTTCCCTGTTCCCTGTCCCCTGTTCCCTGTCCCCTGTTCCCTGTTCCCGGTCCCCTGTTCCCTGCCCCCTGTTCCCTGTCCCCTGTTCCCTGTTCCCTGTCAACTGTTCCCGGTCCCCTGTTCCCTGCCCCCTGTTCCCGGTCCCCTGTTCCCTGCCCCCTGTTCCCTGTCCCCCGTTCCCTGTCCCCTGTTCCCTGTTCCCTGTCCCCTGCCCCCTGTTCCCTGTTCCCTGTTCCCGGTCCCCTGTTCCCTGCCCCCTGTTCCCTGTTCCCTGTCCCCTGTTCCTTGCCCCCTGTTCCCTATTCCCTGTCCCCTGTTCCCTGCCCCCTGTTCCCTGTTTCCTGTTCCATGTTCCCTGTCCCCTGTTCCCCCTGTTCCCTGTTCCCTATCCCTGTCCCCGTCACTGTCCTGGTCCTGCCGACTACTAGGATCGGCATGATGCATTGCAGCTGCATTTTTAAGAATGCTGTGTCGGCTTGTCAACAAAAATTGCACCGCCACAACTCCCTATCACCCATGACATTTGCTAGATCATCCGCATCTTCAAGGCCAGTGTCCTTTAAGATGCGTCTCAAGAAAGTCATGGGCTGTCCACCATGCTTATTCACTCCATGAGGCTGCCAAAGTACAAGATTATGCACTGGCTGGTCCTCACGGCGAAAGCAATGTCCTGCAAAGCGGAGGCGATTTTGTTCTAGTGTCAAGCTTGGGGGAACCAATGAGACACCTCCAATGTTATATATAGTGTCTGGTTGGAGATGTGTGCATTGTACTTGACACAATGAACCCGGCGTAGCATTCTTGTGAATGTGCCATCCAAAGATTTGGTGTCCTCGGCAGTTAGAGCCCAGCATGGACTCCCATAGAGGAGTACTGGAACTACTGCTGCTCTAAATAATCGGACCTTAAGTTTCCGATTAATTCTTGGTGACTTCCAAATCCTGGAAAGCCTATTCAAGGCTGCCCATGCCTTTCCCTTACGTATTCGAAGGTCTTCCCTCACCTGATTTCCGGATCCAGGATCCCAGGTAACAGAAGTCGTCCACATGCTCAAGCATACCATCCTTTGAGCTTATGCTCATCCGATCAGAGGCTTGCTGAGGACTTTCAAAGTTAACTGTCAAAATTTTGGTCTTTCTGGAGTTAATAAAAAGACCAACACTAGAAGCAGCATGTTCTAATGATTCTGAGAGTACTCCTAAGTCATCAGCAAAGTCAAAATCAGTTAGGTACTTGGCAGGATTTCCTCGACTTCTGGAGCCAGTAGGTGGAGTTATCATCACCCCATCATCATTATGATGATCTAAGGACATGCGTAGAACATAGTCAACCACAATAATGAACAAGAATGGTGCAAGTGTGTCTCCTTGGAGGACGCCCCATATCACTTCAAATGGTTCTGTGTCACCGTCAACAGTAGACACAAATGTTGTCGAACCATCATATACTGATCTGATTGCTGCAATAATTTCATCAGGAATCCCATATAATGAAAGCATGCTGAACATACGTGAGCGAGAGACTGAATCAAAGGCCTTGAAGAAGTTAACAAAGATAACAGCCAGGATTCATCAATAGACCAATTCCACCATTGCCACTATCATCTGCTGACGCGAGGGCGAGTCGCCAATCGCCCCCCATGTCCTTAATCAGAACCTCATCAGTCTGTCCAGTCTGCATTCGGTGCTCTTGAACACCCACTGCACTAAGAGAAAGCTTATCTGCCAAGGCAGTCAGCTCACCTTGTCGCATTGGGGACCCGAGTGTTAGGGTGTTTACTGAGGCTAGTCTAGTGACTTGCCTCAGATTCACCAATGGCTTTGTTGGTCGGGGTGGAACATGAGAGTAGCCTCCAACTCCAGAATCCCTCTCCCCATCACAATCTGGCCTCCCTGGTGACCCAGGGTTTGGGCCAGAAAGGTCATAAGGAAAGGGGCTCAAAGAATTGTTGGCTGCTCTCTCTCCAGTAGGGGGTGAGACAGGCAGCCGGTCAGGAGTTAACTGACGCCTGTGAGGCCGATTGTGTCCGGTAATTCCACTGGCCTCTAGTGGCCGGACCTCCGCATCATTACTAATGTAATCCATAGTGGGGGTTGGGGGGTGCTTTTTTGCCGAGTCAGCTCTCGGGGCAAATACCACACCCTGGTTTGCCATTCCACAGGGTGGGTGTCGCAATGGAGTCAGATATGAGGCCCATCACCCATATCTACTCTGGCGCACATGACCCACCATTGGCTGTTGCAGCTCATCTGCTGGGTCATGCCCTGTACCCTTGCTGCCAGGTGCAGGTCGCAGTGAAGTGCTCTCAGAGTGGACATGAGAACACTCTACTCCTGACCAGCCATTGGTAGATCACCATCTGCCTGGTCAGGCCATACACGCCTGCTGCCAAGTAAATGGGTCCTTAATCCAGGACCAAGGGCGCCCTTATCCCAGAACGAAGGGGGTCCTAGTTACAGGACCAGATTTGCCCTAGTAAGAGGGTCTATGCAGCTACAGGTGGCACCTACTTTATGCTGCATGGAGGTGGCAAGTTTTCTTGATCAATGACCTAGAATACCTGACCTGACAACAGCCGGGAACGGCTTAAGTTTAACATGCAACTTAATAATCTCTAATATAAATAATATATAAAGCGTACTAAAAAGCAAGGGAAACCGTAAGTTAATAGTTTAATTATTAGTAGTTAAAATTGATGTTAAATACATTTAATACAATAAGATATGTCAAAGATGGTTATGAGTTCTCCAATTAGACTTTATTTGACTTCTATATTCGCGCTCTTTATGAGCAATGCGTTGGTCGCCATCGTTGAATCACACAATCCTGATGGCGCGATTAACCCGGCGGACACGGCTCACGGCGGCGTTGCTATGGGAATACCGGACATCAACTGCGACGACGGAATTCATGGGATCGCGGTTGACTGGTACTGCGACAAAGAGGCCTACAGTTGCGGCAAAACCTACGAGTCGAGCGGAGAAAGTTCCGAGGAATCAAGTGATGAGGAAATCGTCTCTCAAATAATTTGCGAAAATGAAACAAAAGACTCACTTCATAAATGTCTATCGGAGGAAATTTGTTACCATGGGTTACCGATGAGTGGTCCCCATCGACCACTGTGGCCTCGCTATGGGGAATATGAATTCATCCCACCACAAAGATGGGTTCACACATTAGAACATGGGGCTGCTGTGTTTCTATACCATCCATGCGCTTCAAAACAACAGGTTGATGAATTGAAGGCAGTAGCTCGTTCTTGTCTTAGGAAACACATCATTACACCATCGAAATTGGTTTCTCGGCAACGACCCTATGTCATAGTGACTTTCGGTTGTAGATTGGAGATGAGGAAGGTCGAGTCAGGGCTAGCTCGTGATTATCTGCGTAGTTGCGCTGTTCGTGGCCCGACTAACGTGTTGGAAGAGACCGGAAAACCGTCGTTTTGTTTCCAGGCGCCAGAAGCTACACCAAAAGATGGTCAGTATAGTTTGGGTTTACTGCAGCCAGCCTGTGAGGTTCCGGGAAGCGATATCAGCGATGCGAACATATGTCCTGAGGGTATCTATGACAACCAATGCGATGAGGGAATTCTAAAGAGTTCTTGCGACGTATAATAAATATTATTTATGTTTGGGGTTCTTTGTAGTTTGTAGTTTGTGGGTCTGTAGTTTCCAAAAATGTGTTAAATATTACTTGTTGGTGCTGCTTTTTAAGGATAATTTTCAATTGAAATGCAACTAAATGTTAAAGCAAAAACAGTTGTTTTCTATGATGGATGGACGAATTGGTATTGAGACACCGTGGCAAGACGAAGCGGGCTAGACTTTAAAGTACTCCACAGACATGGTGCTTCCGTAGTATAAGCGCATTTGCACTTCAATTTCTCAAACATTTAAAATTTATTGTTAATTTTAGCATATTGCTATGGAAACTCGCTAAAATTAATTTTGTATAATTTTAAAAAATAATTGTTCAATAAATGGTGTTTTTTATCATTAATTATCGCTTTTGTCTACATATTGCTGGGGCATCAAACCAGTATTATATCTGTATAATCTTGGTTTTTCAAGGTATCGATGTAATATCGAGGAAATATACTCCAAACCAAGGCCATCCTAATATAAGACCTGCTCAGTACATTCTAGAATACCTTGATCAGCTGATATAAGAAGAACTTTTTGGAAATTATTTTTGAAAATACTGAAACACCAGATTAAAGCAATTACTTGCAGTATTTTGATCATTTGCACCTGTAAATAGGATTTAAATCTTACAATGCATGGACCACGTATAGCATGCTTAATGTTTGTCAGCAAAAAAATCTGAGAAAAACTACTAAAGATACACTTTTTAAGAGCGTGCCCGCCCATTAACAAGGATATTGGCCGCACTCGCTTCGTCAATCTATCAATGGGCAAGAACTACCTTTACAAAATTCCTGTCGATGCTTTATTTTTCTTGATCTGAAAGAACCAGATCAACCAATAACCTATACTGGCCAGTATTAGAGGGCCATCAATAGCCAGTATTACTGGTCATTGCTTTGGCCCCAGCACTAGTGCCTCCTATTGTGTCTCCATTCTTATGTGGCTACTCAGAGAGCGGAATAACCAAGTCAAAACGCCATTATTATAGAGTTATATATACTGCAAGGCTATTAACGCTTATATACGGATCTACAGACACACAGGTTAAGATAGTGATACCCGTATCCTATAAACTCGCGTAATATTTTTGTTGCTCGCCCACACATACTAAATCTATCATTGTGGATGTCCATATTGTGCATGCGGTGGTGTAATTAGAGTTATTTATTTTAATGGATATTATAATATCGCATTGACGCAATAGTGTAAGTAATTTCTTCAACTTTTGTTCAATATAGCAACACCAAATTGATTGTTGTAAAGGTGCCGACAACGCCTGCAGCGGTTCGATTAAACCCACTGTGAATCTAAAGGAGGGCCTCAATGGTTGGAAGGCCCACTTCGAAAAGCTCCTCAATAATGACAGGGTATTGCCTGATAACTTTACAGAAGGAAAGTTCCCAAGAAGGGCAACCTAACACTCTAATGGAATCCCATTGATCCCGCTTGCTGCAAAGCTATACAATATAATTCTGTTAAATCGCATCAGGGATCCCCCACTGAGCGACTGCTCCGTGGAAATCAGAATGGGTTCCGTAAAGGTCGTGGGACCATGGAGCCCATTTTGGCACATAGAAGGATAATTCAAGAGTCATCAAAAAAGAAAGACAGACATCTGGCTGTTATCTTGGTTGACTTCTTCAAGGCCTTTGATTCAGTCTCTCGCTCACGTATGTTCAGCATACTTTCATTATATGGGATTCCTGATGAAATTATTGCAACAATCAGATCAGTATAGGATGGTTCGACGACATTTGTGTCTACTGTTGACGGTGACACAGAACCATTCGAAATGTTTTGGTGAATCTTCCAGGGAGACATACTTGCACCATTCTTGTTCATAATTGTTGTTGACTATGTTCTACGCATGTCCTTAGATCATTATAAAGATGATGGGGTGATGATAACTCCACCTACTGGCTCCAGAAGTCGAGGAAATCCTGCCAAGTACCTAACTGATCTAGACTTTCCTAGAGGTTCCACCTTGGTGTAGTGGTCGCATTGAATTCACATCTCCCATAGGTCGTGGGTGCCATCCAGGGCGCATCTCTGCCTTGCATCCTGAAGTGGTAGCTAAATGAATACTGGAGTTTCCTCTGGGGAATAAAGTTCTGGGGGGACCGCACTGGAAATAAGTCGTCAGACTTTGTGCGTAATCCCTGGCCTAGTGGCCGAAGAAAATTTACTATTTTTACTTTGCTGGTGACTTAGGAGTACTCTCAGTATCACTAGAGGGAGTCCAACGGCTCCTCAGCTCATTATAACATGCTGCTTCTAGTGTTGGTCTTTTTATTAACTCCAGAAAGACCAAAATTTTGACAGTTAACTTTGAAAGTCCTCAGCAAGTCTCTGACCGGATGAGCATAAGCTCAAAGGATGGTATGCTTGAGCATGTGGACGACTTCTGTTACCTGGGATCATGGATCCGGAAGTCAGATGAGGACCTTCGAATACGTAAGGGAAAGGCATGGGCAGCCTTGAATAGGCTTTCCAGGATTTGGAAGTCACATAGAATTAATCGGAAACTTAAGGTCCGATTATTTAGAGCAGCTGTAGTTCCAGTACTCCTCTATGGGAGTCCATGCTAGGCTCTAACTGCTGCGGACACCAAATATCTGGATGGCACATTCACAAGAATGCTACACCGGGTTCATTGTGTCAAGTACAATGCACGCATCTCCAACCAAACACTATATAACAATGGAGGTGTCTCATTGGTTCCCCCAAGCTTGACACTAGAACAAAATCGCCTCCGCTTTGCAGGACATTGCTTTCGCCGTGAAGACCAGCCTGTGCATAATCTTGTACTTTGGCAGCCTCATGGAGTGAATAAGGATGGTGGACCTGGACAGCCCATGACTTTCTTGAGACGCATCTTAACGGATACTGGCCTTGAAGATGCGGATGATCTAGCAAATGTAATGGGTGATAGGGAGTTGTGGCGGCGCAATTTTGTCGACAATTTTGTTTGGGTAATTTCATCTCCCAAGTCAGTTTTACCAAGTCTGTCTGTCAGTCTGTCCGTCAAACAGACAATGAAAACAGCGGATGTCCGTCTGTCTGTCAAATATGTCTGACAGAAAAACAGCTAGTTTGGATGACATCAAAAATCAAAACTGATATCGGAAATGAAATTAGCGCCCTCGGAAACCTCAGTAGTGAAAAGCTTTCACTACTAAAGAAGACAGAACTGAGAAGTTAGCTTGTTATAAGTAATTAGTATATTTTGACGGACAGACGGACAGTCAGACAGACAAGATTTGAACATTTGAGATTTCAATGCGAACTTCAAAAACATAAGTTCTGGATTAATTTGCCCGGATCCGGGACCAGAGCCAGAAAATTGGCCCGGAGCTCTGGAGCTCTGTTGCATCCCTAGTCGGGTTCACTTCACTGTGTCAAGTACAATGCACACATCTCCAACCAGACATTATATAAAATTGGAGGTGTCTAATAGGTTCCCCCAAGCTTGATACTAGAACAAAGCCGCCTCCACATTGCAGGACATTGTTTTTACCGTGACATTGTTTTCACCGTTTTCACCTGTGCACAATATTGTTCTTTGGCAGCCCCATGGAGAAAATAAGCCTGGTGGACAGCCCATGACTTTTTGTGAGACGCCTCCTAAACGACACTGGCCTTGAAGATGCGGATAATCTCGCGAAAGTCAAGGGGGATAGGGAATTGTGGCGGTGCAACTTTGTTGCTAACCCGGCAAAGCATTATTAATGCACCCTGCATTATTATTGGGACTGCCAATTAATTGCATCTCAATACGCAGTTTCAATGCAGCAGACCGATTAGTATTAGTAGTGCTGTGGTAATGTGACTCTAAAAGGGTATTCATGCATAAGCAAGCGTACAGGAACCATTTCCAGTGGGGGTGGGGCAGAGTATTAAACGCTTTGTTGAGTTGGAGGTGTAAAAAGTGTAAAAAATAATTTAATATGGTGGTTCACAATTATTAGTGAAAAGTTATTTACTAGTATGAAAAAATTATGCGTATGTGAATTTATTGTAAAAAAACTATGTAAATTTTGGGGAAGTGACGCAATTGGGATTGAATTATGATTACATTTGTAACCCCCCCACCGCTCTCCAATGTAATGAATCTTTAACAGTCAACAAATTGATTGTAATAATCCTATGAGGAAATTTATAGCAAAAAAAAACTCACGAATAATATAATAATATAAATATAAACAAGAGGAACAATGAAAGGCGAGTGATGGACTGGAAATAATGGCACAAAAAAAGCAGAAATCATAGATTGTAAACTGGGCACCAACTCAATTTAAATCGATATTATAATTGTAATAAATAACATATAAACACACCGATAATCGGAGCCAGAAAATACAGCCAGCCTTTCTTTCATACAGAAGATAATAATCACATCACATACCTATTTGAAATATAACCAAGTTAATTTTTAGGTTAGAATAGGTTTAGATTGTTTTGTTGTGTATAGACTTTAGTTGCTCAGATCAAAACGCAAATGAATACAATAATGTAACCAGCCCAGCGTTAACACCGCTCTAACTAAATCAAGTACTGTTTTGATTTCGAGCTTATGACTTATGGTTAGGGTTATGATGAATTTTAAATTTGGTAACATCATTATTTTTATACAAAACTTTGAAATGTCAGAGGATAAAAATTAGATAATTGAAAACAAATTAAAATATGTAAAAATAAAATTTAAAAATTGTTTAGATATTAAAAAGGCTGTTATTGTAGTAGACAGATATAGACCACCACGGCAGACAAAGTCAGACGGCAGAGTATTATATTGTAATGATAACTAAACACTACGCAACGCAGACACAAACAACCAAATGCATGGTTAAAGAATATAGACGCGACCACGCAGTAAACCAACGGACAGCAGGTAAAACAGAAGAGATGGTCTATAATAATAGAGTTACCCAGGCACCGGCGATAGAAAGGAAAGATAGTCCACCAACACTAACAGCCACCGCCACCCTGAGAGATAAGAAAAGAGTTTAAATAAGTTCGACAAACACCAAACAATTTAGAATAAGTAGATTTGCAAAGATTATTAATAGGTAAATCAAAATAGACAAACAGGAGTTAATCTAAAACTAATCGCAATTCATCCGTCGCAATTTTTTTATTCTACTTATTCTTCGCTACTTAATTAAAATAAAACACACAGACCGAGTTTCAGCCAATAAAATAAATAAACCCTCTATAACTCATATAATATACACACTGGCATGTCGATTAAATTGTTGCATAAAATAAAACATGATGTAACATAAGATAAACTCCAACACCAGACGGTTCATCCGATTATTTTCCATAAATTCGATTCTTTCACAATAAAATAATAATAATTGCGCTTCTCCCCATGTAATATAGATGGAACCCTATCTCGAGTCACCCAAAGTAGTTCCATACAGTGATGTACCGGTTACTTCTATATTTAGCAGTTTTAGGGACTATAGTTAGGTACCATTAGTAAAACAATAATTATTCATATAAGAAAACATAAATTTGTAAAATAACCGCGAAAAATGGATAACTTACCGGTATTTAGTATAACTTTATTCTATAGAAGAATTACTTTCTTTCACTAGAATTACTTTCTTTCACTAGAATTGCATTATTTTACTAGAATTAGTTTATTTTACTAGAATTTGTTTATTTTACTAGAATTACTTTATTTTACTAGAATCACTTTATTTTACTAGAATTACTTTCTTTCACTAGAATTACTTTCTCTCACTAGAATTACTTTCTTTTATTATAATAATTACTTTACTTCACTAGAATTAGTTTCTTTCACAGTACTGAGTCTCATTAGTTTCCGAAATAACTTTTGCTCGTGCGAAAGGTAGCTCAGTCGACAGATCGGCGGAGTTTTGATATTATTTATTAGGTTCGAGACCCAACTGCGGCAGTATTATTTTACGTGTTGAGTAATTTTGAAATTTGACTGGTTATATTGCCCGGGTTTATGTAGTAAGATAAGCTGAGTAACGCATTTCATGGCAGCGGAACCTCATGAAAAGGTTATTGTTGAAGTGTTTTTCGGCTAAACGATTCTGAAATTTTGAATAAAATAACCACCTATAAAATTCAATGTGGATTTATACTGTATCATAAATACAATAATACATAACATAATTAATCAATTATATTTCACAACGAAGAACAAACATTCACCACAGCACATAATATTTATCACATTGCGTTGCCAAAAAAATTAAACGAAGGGAATTTTACGAGGAAGAAAAAAACTGGGAAATATAACAAATTGCGACCAACATAATAACAAAAATAATTCCACTTGATTAAAGTCGAGGTAAATAAATAAATAATAATATATATAATATAAATAATTATATAACAGGTAAATTCCGAGGATAACAATGGAATTTATGGATTATATAGCTGGTTCGGAGGCGGCGTGTTAATTAACACAAAGTTAACTTGTAGTTGTCAGCTGAAACATTATCGACTGTTTGCACAGTCGTTAATGTCTAGCACAATCTGAACAATAGAAAGTTATATATAGTTTGAATTTTAAAGGGTTTGGTAGAGGCGTAAATTCTTATAGCTGGTTTGGGATCCGCTGTAGTAAATTATAATACGTTCGTGGGGCGTCGCGCAGCACGCGAACTTGAGCAAGTTCGAAACAAGTTCGATTTGATCTGGAGTCAAGTTCGAGAGGTATTTGCCCGTAACTTTCAAAAATATTGGAACTTTTTCTCTAGTATGCCCATACAAAATTTGGTTGAAAATTGGTTAAAATCTTCAAAAGTTATTTACGAATGAATTTTTAATTACAGACAGACAGACAGACAGAGTAAAAAAGTGTCTTTTGCGAAATTGCACATATCCTTCCATTCCATTCTTCACATTAGTGAAGAATCTTTCACATCAATAGAAAGCTTGCGTAGCAAGGATTTCAAATATGTAACAATATCTGAATTTCGTTGAGAAACAGCTGAGATATAGGCATTCAAAGATTGCAAGAATTATTGTTCGCTGCATGCCATTTATTCTATTTAATAAATACACGATGTTCTGGAACATTTCGTGAGAAATTGTATAGGCATACCGATGTTGCCAACCAACTCATAAAATAAACAACATATTCTAGAATTTTGTGTACTTATTAATTCGAATAATGGCCTCCAGCGAAGTATATTTCTTGCAATCTTTGAACGCCTATTTCTCAGCTGTTTCTCAACGAAATTCAAACATTCTTACATAATTGGAATCCTTGCAACACAAGCTTATTAATGATATGAAAAAATTAGCACTAATGTGATTAATGTGAAGAATGGCCACGATAGGAGATGTGGAATTTCGCAAAAGACACATTTTTAAAACGCATATAAAAAAAATTTATGGCCAAAATCGAAAATTTCGGCCTCATGGGGTCATCGACGGTGAGTGGAACTAGTTGTGTTTCAAATTTCAAACAATATGATAAAGATTTGTAGAAAAATCTGGGGGGGGGGGGGGGGGTCCGTGTCATCTGAAAATGACACTATATTACGGTTCATGATGTATAAAGGTTACCACTAACTCAAACTATATATGTATAGTATAGGGGTTGAGCAGAACAACTGATTAACTTGAGCCCAAGAAAACAGAAACAGTGTATAATGTAATTGAGAAAAAAGTTGCCCCCAAACCAAAATTAAATTACTGGGAATTAGACCACTCTTCTAATATATAGGGTCCCTGAAGCCCGCCTTCACGGCGGTCTCCAAACCCAGTGGGTAGCGCGCTGTTAATAGGCGACAACGGGCTACCGACAACCGCCTGACACGGTCGCATCTGGGGCACAATGTCAACGGCCTGCGAGGCGCCGTTACTAAAATTATAATCGGTCGCGCCGTAGGAACTATAGGCAGCGGCGTGCGCCGTGGGGGACGAGGGGGTCGAGAGAGGGGGCTGCCTGGCCCCCCAGACCGGGGGATCGGCCTTGTCCCTCAGCCCTAAAGTCGAGGGGTAAATGGGACCGCATAAAAACATCGCAAAGATTAGCCAACCAGCCGCCCTTGTTATAGGGATTCGAGGCGCCTTTTCCAGTCCACGCACCTTTGATATCCTCATTTGTTGTCTGATTAGTGACTACGAGGAATGTATGGAAGCCACCCAGACCAACGATACTCCAAACCGAGAAAAAACAAATAATTCCTAGGACTATACTCACAGGGGATTGCTGTATAGCATCCATGAAGCCGTCACTACGAGATAGAATGATTATGTTAGTTAAAACGCAGGCGAATATATAGACAGCGAGTACGGAGAGACATATTATGAACCAGTAGAAGTATCGGTAGTTTCTCTTACCTACGCAGTTACCGATCCACGGGCAGTGGTGGTCGAAGTTGTCGACGCAGTTGTCACAAAGCGAGCAATGAGAAGCCCGTGGTGGTCGGAATATCTTGCATGTGAAGCAGTACTTTAGCTTTACTGTCTGTCCGTTAACAGCAATTTCTTTTGTTCGAGGGGGAAGTTTATTATTAGAGTTGTTCGCGAATTCCAAGCGATTCTCGAGGTCTGTTCGACGTTCCGTGTCGGTTTCCTCTTCCGGGGTTGCGCGTCGGATTACTCCGGGGTCGCTGAACGCGGCCCGGAGGAGGTTCGATATAGTGAGGACGAAGAATACCACGCAGGGTATCGGGATCGCGGGGGACACGGTGGTCGCTAGGTAACGGCCGTCGAAGCCGAGGAATAGACCGGTTACTATGACGATGAGACCCAGGGTGAAGTAGAGCACGGACACCTGTTTGGCCATCATGATTCGGCCTCCGCAATGGAAACGGTTCCGGCCCGGGAATACTTCCCAGTTTCGTTGCGTTTCGACATTCATTGTCCTGTGTCTGTCAGTCTGACGCCTGATTATGGATTATGGAAGTATGCTGGTGCAGTGGTATGGCACGTTCTGGCGTTGCGAACAGCTGAACAGTTTATACACTCTACAGCACAGCAGCACAGCTCAACCATCCGAGTGCAGGAAAGCAGGACTGACTCGTCCTAGTCCTGAAGAATAGACAGTTCTTCTGTCAGACTGCTACAGTGCTACCCTACATCAGTACATACCGGTATGACTGCTGTGCTGGCAGCAGCACAGCATCAATACTGCACAAGCTGATGGAAGTAGCTCTATTCACAGACAGCCAGATTCAGGTCTAAGCCTATGCAGCTATGGCTATGCCTAACTGTATTATCTGATTATGTATTAGGCCTACATTAGGTCTAGGTGTCACTGGACTACACCCATGTCCTGGAATATAGTGGCGTTATTCAGGTACCTGCCCCCCCCCCCCCCCCACCCCCCAACCCCCAAATTTTTCTACACAATCTTAATGAGATTGCATGAAATTTAAAATAGAGACAGTTTCACCTCCCTCCTCCTCCGTGGGTGAGCCAGAATTTTTATTTTTGATTTCAATCTTTAGCAGAAGTGTTTGAAAAAGGTGTCTCTGGCGATATTTCACAGGTCACTCACAGTTCAATCATTCTACAACCTTAGAAAGCTGCCCATGCAAGGATTCCAAATCTGTAAACACATTTCAATTTGGTTGGGAAATAGCTGAGATATGGGCATTCGAATGTTGAATGTATTCTTCCCCCTGCAGGCTATTTATTCTGTATAATAAATGTACCATATTCTAGAACATTTTGTTTATTACATACGTAGCTGGGCAACAATGCAATACCTCTTTAATTATACTATTACGTAGCTATTCATAAATAAACAAAATGTTCTAGAATATGGTATTTTTATTTAATAGAATAAAATAGCCTCATGCAGATGGAAAACTATGAAACTTTTGACGCTCATATCTTAGCTATTTTTCAACGAAATTCAGATTATGTTACATATTTGGAATCCCTACATGGCCAGCTTTCCATCAATACCAAGAAATCACCTTTTTAAATGCTTGTAGCTAAAGATTGAAAGCAAAAATAAAAATTCTGGCTCACCCACGGAGGAGAAGGGAGGTGGAACTATCTGTATTTCAAATTTATCATGCAATCTCATTAAGTAATTAATTTGTAGAAAAGTTTGGGGGGGGGGGCAGGTACCTGAATAACGACACTATATTCCAGGGCATGGTGTAATAGGGTAGACTGGGGTTGTATGGCCATTTTTTAACTTTTTTGAATCCCACCGGAGCACAGGTACATGAAACCATCATTGCCACCCCTAGGAAGAAACTAAACTACTGTACACATCTCAGCAATTTATTAAACTTTTGAAACCCATGGTAGTTTTCGAATTCAGGTCCCCAGGGGTGGTTTTTTAAAACGCTTATAAAAAAATTTAAAGGCGAAATCGAAAATTCCGGCTTCATGGTAACAACCACGGTGAGTTGAACTAGTTGTGTTTCAAATTTCAAGCAATATGATAAAGATTTGTAGAAAAATCTGGGGGGTGGGGGGGGGGGGGGGGGGGGGGGGGGGTTCGTGTCATATGACACTATATTACAGGTCATGGTGTATATACCGCTGAAGACGCCCTTATGGTAAACAACCCCCCATTTTCAATATATCCACGTGGTAAACACCCTTTCTAAACAAGATTTCCCTAATATTTAATATGAATACGCCACGAAAAAACGTCGTTCAGGTCAATTCAAATTAACCACCACTTCTGCCAGTCTGGACTTCAGTTGATGTTTTATCGGTACACGGCACAGTCACGGTTCAATACCGATAGCGCCACCGAAAACAGAATCATCATTCATTCATCAACGTAAACTAGAATTTGAAAACAAAAAAAATATTTGGAGTCCTTTAGAGGCCTGTGGGAGATGTTCAAGATTTTACCCCCTTAACTTTTTTCAAATTTCAATTATTTGCTACGAAATTTGGTATGATGACATTTCGATAACTTTTCTTACTGCTGGCAAAGCCGGATTTTTCAATTTATGGGCCCATGTGAAGTGAAGTATAACAAACTTCACTGCCGTTATATTTCACTTTGCAGTTTACCCCCATGTGAGGAATACCAGGTTTTCACTAAAACCACAGGTTTCAGAAGGGCTGATTCTAACAAAAACAATGATCGAATAAGTATCTGAACTGGTTATAAGACAGAAATAGGCGCTATGAAACCCGTATATAAGGATAAATTTGGAAAAATATACAAATTCTTTATAAAATTCCAGTAGGATTTCGAATGAAAAGTGAAAACCTGGTATTCTTCACATGGGCGAATTCTCTGTTGGCTTTATTTTTCGCATTTTGAGTGTAATCTAGATATAATTCGAACCGCCTTCATCTCCAGATCCCGAATCTGAAAACTGTTTTAAATTTCACCAAAAATTGCCACAGATATTATTAAAATACTAAGGTGTAAATTTTGAGACGTAAATCGCTAGGCCTATAATTCTAATGTTTTTTTTGTCTTTATGAGCTTTTAAAACTCTCCATCTTATTTGTTCATTACATGAATATTCTAGAATTGAGTAAAAAAAACATTAGAATTATAACGTCATAATAACAATGTCAACAATTATTCAGCAATTATTGTAGACAATTTAAAAATTTAATAATTTAGGACAAATTATGTGAAATAAGTGTGAGACTTTGCTCTTCGATTGTGAAATTTAGGTTCCAGAGTGTGAAAATTTCACAGAATTATGTGAAAAAATATTTTCACCATGATAGAATCTGCCACAAACGAATGATGTTGCTACAAAATTTAAACCAATTTCAAATAATATATCCGATATTTCAATTCCCCCAGTCTGTAGGGAAGATTGGAATGCAATTGTAATTGGATATAGATGGGGTTATGGGAATAAGGTAGAGAGAGTAAGTAAAAAGTTTCATTGTAAATGTCAACATCAAACTCAACATGTATATTAACAATAATATTCAATTGTTACACAATATGAAAAACTAATAAGTACAAACAATTATTAAGGCTCAGCATGATAGAAACAAATACAGTAAATAATTGTAGGAAAAATACAATAAATTAATAACAATATTAGTGCATAAAGCTAATAGCGGGTCAGAGTAAAACGCGGATCCGGATCAGGATCCGGATTCTATCATTTAACATTGTCCCTATGGAAGTCGACTGAATTTACATTTTTAGGGTGTAATCTGCGGATCCGCGCACTGCTAAATTTACCGAATCCGTAACCGAGTGTAAAATGCGGATTGGCCTTTTTTTCAGATCCGGAACGGAGTGTAAAGCGCGGATTCATGTTTTAGGCTAAATCCTGAACGGAGTGTAAAACGCGGATTCATTTTTCTACTGAATCCGGGATTGGGTGTAAAATACGGATTCAGGTTTATTACAAAGTTTTATTAAATCCGGGAAGGGGTGTAAAACGCGGATTCAAGTTAATTACCATGTTTTATTGGATCCGGGAAGGGGTGTAAAACGCGGATTCTAGTTAATTACCAAGTTTTATTGGATCCGGGAAGGGGTGTAAAACGCGGATTTACGTTAATTACTAAGTTTTATTGGATCCGGAATGGAGTGTAAAACACGGATTTACGTTAATTATCAAGTTTTATTGGATCCGGAATGGAGTGTAAAACACGGATTTACGTTAATTACTAAGTTTTATTGGATCCGGAATGGAGTGTAAAACACGGATTTACGTTAATTACCAAGTTTTATTGGATCCGGAATGGAGTGTAAAACGCGGATTTACGTTAATTACCAAGTTTTATTGGATCCGGGAAGGGGTGTAAAACGCGGATTTACGTTAATTACCAAGTTTTATTGGATCCGGAATGGAGTGTAAAACACGGATTTACGTTAATTACCAAGTTTTATTGGATCCGGAATGGAGTGTAAAACACGGATTTACGTTAATTACTCAAGTTTTATTGGATCCGGAATGGAGTGTAAAACACGGATTTACGTTAATTACCAAGTTTTATTGGATCCGGAATGGAGTGTAAAACGCGGATTCAAGTTAATTACCAAGTTTTATTGGATCCGGGAAGGGGTGTAAAACGCGGATTCTAGTTAATTACCAAGTTTTATTGGATCCGGAATGGAGTGTAAAACACGGATTTACGTTAATTACTAAGTTTTATTGGATCCGGAATGGAGTGTAAAACACGGATTTACGTTAATTATCAAGTTTTATTGGATCCGGAATGGAGTGTAAAACGCGGATTCAAGTTAATTACCATGTTTTATTGGATCCGGGAAGGGGTGTAAAACGCGGATTCTACGTTAATTACCAAGTTTTATTGGATCCGGAATGGAGTGTAAAACACGGATTTACGTTAATTATCAAGTTTTATTGGATCCGGAATGGAGTGTAAAACGCGGATTCAAGTTAATTACCATGTTTTATTGGATCCGGGAAGGAGTGTAAAACGCGGATTTACGTTAATTACCAAGTTTTATTGGATCCGGAATGGAGTGTAAAACACGGATTTACGTTAATTACCAAGTTTTATTGGATCCGGAATGGAGTGTAAAACACGGATTTACGTTAATTACCAAGTTTTATTGGATCCGGAATGGAGTGTAAAACACGGATTTACGTTAATTACCAAGTTTTATTGGATCCGGAATGGAGTGTAAAACACGGATTTACGTTAATTACCAAGTTTTATTGGATCCGGAACGGAGTGTAAAACACGGATTTATGTTAATTACCAAGTTTTATTGGATCCGGGAAGGGGTGTAAAACGCGGATTCAAGTTAATTAGTAAGTTTTAATGAACAATTTATAAAACGCATATGCAATAAAGACCCAGACCCTCATCTAGTTACAATTATTAATTAGTGCAATGTTTATTGTTCTTTAGTAACTTTTCTTGGCTTGCTGACTTTCCTGGTTTTTTTCTTCTCCGGACTCGGGGTGCACGATGTTTGCGTAGTGAGTTCAAGCGGCTCAACAATGGCTGTATCATTGGTTGGACTCGGAATAACGAATCCCGTAAATGGAACCTTTACAAAGTCATCACTGTCATCCATGTTTAATAAGAAATTAAATAAGAAATTATACTGAACAGTTCAGCCTCCATAAATTAGGAAGGCAGCAAGCTTGCAAGGCCTTAAATAGAAGTACGCTATGATGCAGTACAAACTACCGCCAGCTAGGCAGAACAGTGATTCTTGTTTGTAAGGGAGGTTGGGATGGATAAGCCAATCAGGGAACAGGACAGTAATCCTACCATACAATTGTCTACAGAGCTGCTCTACCAGAGAGGTCACGTTCCCACGGTAGTATAGTTTTTCAGCTAATCAATATCTAATAATGTCTGACGGCCAAGCATCACCATCGCCCTTATTAATAATTCATTGGGAAGCATTGACCCCTATTAAGGTGTCCCCCAGAGCCGGATTAAGCTTATGTGTGGCCCCTAGACATAGACAAATTATTAAGGTGTCTATTAACTATTAAGGTGTCCCCCATTAATGTTTGTGTCCCTCATTAATGTGTGTCCCTCATTAATAGTTGTGTCCCTCATTAACAAACTCAGTAATTAACGTAAATCCGCATTTTACACCCCTTCCCGGATCCAGTAACACTTTGTAATTAACCTGAATCAATCCGCGTTTTACACCCCTTCCCGGATCTAGTAACACTTGGTAATTAACGTAAATCCGTGTTTTACACTCCATTCCGGATCCAACAAAACTTGGTAATTAACGAAAATCCGTGTTTTACACTCCATTCCGGATCCAACAAAACTTGGTAATTAACGAAAATCCGTGTTTTACACTCCATTCCGGATCCAATAAAACTTGGTAATTAACGAAAATCCGTGTTTTACACTCCATTCCGGATCCAATAAAACTTGGTAATTAACGAAAATCCGTGTTTTACACTCCATTCCGGATCCAATAAAACTTGGTAATTAACGAAAATCCGTGTTTTACACTCCATTCCGGATCCAATAAAACTTGGTAATTAACTTGAATCCGTGTTTTACACTCCATTCCGGATCCAACAAAACTTGGTAATTAACGAAAATCCGTGTTTTACACTCCATTCCGGATCCAACAAAACTTGGTAATTAACGAAAATCCGTGTTTTACACTCCATTCCGGATCCAACAAAACTTGGTAATTAACGAATATCCGTGTTTTACACTCCTTTCCGGATCCAACAAAACTTGGTAATTAACGAAAATCCGCGTTTTACACTCCATTCTGGATCCAACAAAATTTGGTAATTAACGAAAATCCGTATTTTACACTCCATTCCGGATCCAACAAAACTTGATAATTAACGAAAATCCGTGTTTTACACTCCATTCCGGATCCATTAAAACTTGGTAATTAACGTAAATCCGTATTTTACACTCCATTCCGGATTCACAAAATATATGAATCCGCGTTTTACACTGCAATACGGATTGCGTATTTCAGAATCCGCATATTACACTCAGTTACGGATTGTATGTAAATCCGGATCCGCCTTTTACACTCGCAAATCCGGGTCCTGATCCGTATCCGGATCCTGAATCCGGATCCGCGTTTTACACCTACCCGCTAATAGCATCATTTAACAAACTCCTAAATACAGCACAGCAAACGGAACACCGTATAAATTCAATTAATTTGCATAATCCAATATAAATAAAACAATTAGTATAACAAAGAAACCCTCCCAGCGTATTATTTAATTATTTGACTGTTTACTGAAATCCATTACCGGTAACAATAAAAAATGTTTGCAAATTTTTATCGGTATCGCTCTATTCGGCGATTATGACCCGTGTTTTTTTATATATAAACCATCCTCTCTGGATCTATGAGCTGCGCTCACTCAGTCCTCTCTGCGCTTGTCCAGTCCTCTCTGCGCTCGTTCAGTCCTCTCTGCGCTCGCTCACTCCTCTCTGCGCTCGCTCACTCCTCTCTGCGCTCGCTCAGTCCTCTCTGCGCTCGCTCACTCCTCTCTGCGCTCGTTCAGTCCTCTCTGCGCTCGCTCAGTCCTTTCTGCGCTCGCTCAGTCCTTTCTGCGCTCGCTCAGTCCTCTCTGCGCTCGCTCAGTCCTCTCTGCGCTCGCTCAGTCCTCTCTGCGCTCGCTCAGTCCTCTCTGCGCTCGCTCAGTGCTCTCTGCGCTCGATCAGTCCTCTCTGCACTCGCTCAGTCCTCTCTGCGCTCGATCAGTCCTCTCTGCGCTCGATCAGTCCTCTCTGCGCTCGCTCAGTCCTCTCTGCGCTCGTTCAGTCCTCTCTGCGCTCGCTCAGTCCTCTCTGCGCTCGCTCACTCCTCTCTGCGCTCGTTCAGTCCTCTCTGCGCTCGCTCTGTCCTCTCTGCGCTCGCTCAGTCCTCTCTGCGCTCGCTCAGTCCTCTCTGCGCTCGCTCAGTCCTCTCTGCACTCGCTCAGTCCTCTCTGCGCTCGCTCAGTCCTCTCTGCGCTCGCTCAGTCCTCTCTGCACTCGCTCAGTCCTCTCTGCGCTCGCTCAGTCCTCTCTGCGCTCGCTCAGTCCTCTCTGCGCTCGCTCAGTCCTCTCTGCGCTCGCTCAGTGCTCTCTGCGCTCGATCAGTCCTCTCTGCACTCGCTCAGTCCTCTCTGCGCTCGATCAGTCCTCTCTGCGCTCGCTCAGTCCTCTCTGCGCTCGCTCAGTCCTCTCTGCGCTCGCTCAGTCCTCTCTGCGCTCGATCACTCCTCTCTGCGCTCGTTCAGTCCTCTCTGCGCTCGCTCAGTCCCCTCTGCGCTCGCTCAGTCCTCTCTGCGCTCGCTCAGTCCTCTCTGCGCTCGCTCAGTCCTCTCTGCGCTCGCTCAGTCCTCTCTGCGCTCGCTCAGTCCTCTCTGCACTCGCTCACTCCTCTCTGCGCTCGCTCAGTCCTCTCTGCGCTCAGTTCAGTTCATAAATAAACAAACGCTGAAAAGTGTTAATTTTCTCACAATGATGTAACTAGTTAATCTTATTACAATACAATGGAATTTGTCTACATAATTCAGCAAATCTAACGAAAATTTTTTGACTCTTTGCGACAAAACGAGTAAAAAATCAAAATAGAAATGAGTAAAAATCTTAAACCTGGATGAAGTGCATTAAGAAAGCTAAATAAATAAATATAAATGTAAACTATAATTAATAGGGATAACCTAGATCTATAATATTACATAATATAATATTCACACAATTACCTTATTTAATAAAGGCTGGAATAACCGAAAAAAATATATTAACTCTATGTCAAGGAATTCCTAATATACCATCAATAGGCCTAATAAAGTTACTAAATTTAATTAATTTATTTGATAAATAATAAATAGTACCAAAAACGACACATTCAAAAATTATCAAATCTTATGAAAATAAATATAATTTGGCAATATAATTATTTATTACTTGGGAAAAAAAGTAGAACTTTACTTTCACTATTTTCGAGGCATTTTATATACCGAGCGGTAGCGAGGTTAATATAGAGTCGAGGGAATATTGAACTACTTTTTTTCCCGTAATTTTATTCTCAAAATTCTAAATTTAATAAATCATTATTAATATTACATTTAGCTGAAGCATTAATAGTGCAAATCAATATAATATAAAACTAAAAGTAATATTGTAAAATACGATACATTGAACATTGCGTTAGAGTATGCTACGGCAAAGGCTACTGACCGGGCCCTAATCCCCAAAGAGTCCACCAGGGGATGGGCCAGCAGTTGCCAGGACAGACGCCGTTAATAAATTATTTAATTATTAAAAATTATTTATTGGTAAAATTATTTAATAAAACAGAACATTATAATGTTACAAAATAATTTGAGCAGTAGTATTTTACCATATTGCTTCCATAGATTCTGCAATTCAAATTACTAAAGTAACCAATAGGATTGCATTGATTTACTTTTTTCCCGGCAAAAAAAAGTAAATTAAATTATTTTTGGTGGAATTTCTTACATTTTATTACATGTGTATCGAAGTAGAAAAGGTACGGAACTCAATACCCAATATTGGTTTATGTTGTTAAGCGGCTCCCTAGTTACGTAATAAATATTCGAGAACACTAAATTACTTAACATTGAATAAAGTAGAGCATCAGGACAGTAATTATGGAAGCAATATAGTAAATTACTACAGTTCAATTTAATTTGTAACACTATATCGTTCTATCTTTTATTAAGGTGGGGGGGGGGGGGGGGGGGGGGGTTCACTAATTCAGAAACAAAGTCGATTTTTCAATTACAATACCCTCTAGTGCAGATTTTTATGAGGATTTCAAAACTTCAAACCGTCTGTTAATAGCTAATGTAGTTCAAAGGTTATGAGTGAGTAATGTTAACCTTACTCTGTGTAAGTGTCTGTGAAAAGTGTCTGTCTGGGATTGTGTTTCTGTCAGTTTGTCTGTCAAAATATAACAAAAGCTTTCATTTTAGCTAAAAGTTTTGTAATGGGGGTTTTCATGGTCGCTGATATCATTCCAAACGTCAATTTTCACTTTTAACGAAAACTATTATATCTTTATGTCTGTCTGTCAGGCGTCTGTCCGTCCGACAATCTGTCTGTCAAATTAATAAGGACATCATACCATCAAGCTAAAACTTTTTCGTTGTGGTTTTCCTGGTCGCTGATTTCAATTCCGATGTCAGTTTTCATATTTAGAGAAGTATATTATCTGTCTGTCGGTCTGTCTGTATGTCCGTCTGTCTGTCTGTCAAAATTTAAGGAAAGCATTCCACCAAGCTAAAAGTTTTGTTATGGGGGTTATCCTGGCTGCTGATTTCATTTCCGACGTCAGTTTTCACTTTTAACCAAACCTACTATGTCTGTCTGTCGGTTTTTCTGTCTGTCCAGCGATCTGTCTGTCAAAGTAATAGGAAAGCATACCAACTAGCTAAAAATTTTGTTATGGGGGTTTTCATGGTTGGTGATTTCATTTCCGATGTCAGTTTTCATGTATTACGTCATCAACATTGTCTGTTTGTCTGTTAAGCTGTCGGTCATATTTTGACGGACAGACCGACATCAATTCAGACAGACATGACGCAGTCAAATGAGAAAACTGACTTCAGAAATGAAATCAGCGACCCGGAAAACCCTTGCAACAAAATTTGCAGCTGGGTTGTGTGCATTCTAACATTTGAATTAATTAAATTACCCTAACGATAAACTTTAAATGCGTTTTCTGAAGAATGCAAATTTTAAATTTCAAAATACAAAGGCTTTTCTAAAAATGAACGAATTCGTGTGAAATTTGGCACAAATGATGACTGGGTGATGCTTAACACCTCCTATTACCGTTTTTTTAATTTTCTAGTTGAAATATTTAACAAAATGTTCAATTTTTGGCCAAAAATGGCGAAATCTGTCAAAAATCCGGCAAAAAAATCGGGTTTTTTTAATAATTTTTGAACAGAATCATTTATCAAAATTCTGGTAATAGGATCGATTCACGATGTCATTGTGCACAAATGATGAAATTTTGGGCACTTGATGACAATCCCTTTAAAAGCCTTTGCATTTTAAAAAATAATAGCATAAATTATGTTAATAGATAATTAAAAATTTTTGAAACTTTTTTCCACATACATACACCCATATTTATACAAGTGTGCAAAACATCAATTAATTTGGATAAAATCCTGTCTCCTAAATAAGAGGTTGACATTTTTTAGTTAATTAGTGAACCCCCCTCAAGGAATTTTACCAATTTAAGAATAAAACTACGGGGAAAAAAAGGGGCCTTGCGCTCGGTAAATAAAATGCCCCAAGTATAGTGAAAAAAAGTTCTACTTTTTTACCATGTAATAAAAAATTATTGTTACACTTAATCGACTATCACTCACTATGGTCGGCATGACCATAGTATTAAATTACTTGTTCTAGAATAATGAATGCGAAAAATATTGTTCTAGCTAGATAGAGGAATGTAGAAGCTCAAACGCATCGCCATAGAAACAGACAGGAATCGTCCCCTCCGGCGCTGACCAGGTATTTATCGTTGTAGGTAAACCGAACGTTAGTAACGTGAGCCGAGTGTCCAACGAACTTATTGTACTTGGCGCCGCGTTCGACGCACGGAAACTCGAAGAGTTTAACCTGCCCGAAATCATCCCCGCTCGCTACGCTCTTCCCGTTGTGCGACACGTGGGCGGTGTTAACGTCCGCGCTGGCGGCCTCCTTGGGCCAGACACCGAGAACCTCCTTACCCGCGACCGAGGTCCAGGAGGCCCAGACCAACCCCTGCAGGACAACCTCGTCTACTACCGGGGCCCCATCCGGCACGCTAAACACACTGTGAGTGTAAGTCCCCGTAGAAACCCGAATAAACTTCGAATCCGTAGAGAAATCTAAGGAAAGAACGTGACTGGGGATTCCTTTACAGTAGCCGGCGCGATGCAATGAACCCCCGCCCCGTTGTATATCGTAGATATCCACGGCTTTATCCTGCGAACCTGCGGCCAAGTAACGACCGTCCGGAGAGAAGCGAACATCGTTAATCCTACCGTCCCGCTCCCTCTTGCGACCCCAGACGACGAGACCCTGCGCCGCCGATAGGACCAGCAACTCCCCGGTGCCCAGCCCCACAGCCACCAGTTCCCCGTCGGGGCTCCAGGCGGCGCTACGAGCCGGGGCGCCCACCTCCACCCGGGTTAACATCCGCTTACCGGCCGCGTCCCAGACCCGGACCGAGCGGTCGTCCGACGCGCTCACGAACCAGTCCCGAGTCGCGTGCGTCGCGAGACCCCACATCTCGCCTTCGCAATGACCGTGTAACAACGTGGTGACATCCCCTTGTTTCTCTTTCACCTCGTAAATATCGGAATCTCGCGTTCCAACTATAATCTTACCGCGACATCGGGAAACCGATTTGACAACCTCGACTTCACCGTTCTCAGACACGACCTGAAAATTGAGATTTAGTTTAAATGTAATAATATATGTCTTCAACTGAAGTAGGTAAATGGCCCATACTGAAGAACACACAGGTTCCATCATGTAGATGAGTACAAAACAAAGACCAAGTAACATGAGTTAACTTTCCTTTATTGTTTTGATTCCCCCAACACGCCTCTGTAACCTGCTCCTTTACTAACCTGCTCCTTTAAATGGCAATGGGACCTAACGATCTTTGGGACCTATACAAAACAAAGAGGTAAAGTCGCGTTAGGTCCCAAAGAGCGTTAGGTCCCAGTGCCATTAAAATGAGCAGGTTAGTAAAGAAGCAGATTACAGAAGCGTGTTGGGGAACCAAAACAATAAACGAAAGTTAACAGATGTGTTTTGTACAGGTCTTGATTATTTTGTCTTTGTTTTGTACTCACCCTCCCTGATGTACAAAGTAATATTGGGCATATAAAAAAATTTATTTAACTGACCTGAAACGATCGACTTCTCTTCATCTCTTGGTCCCAGAGCTTTACGGATCCGCCTTCCCCTTTCGTCTTCTCCTTACCTCCGGTAACAATGAGGCCGTCGTTGATCGTGGTGAACATACTGAACACGGGGCCGGAATGCGCCGCAGCCACAACCCGCTCCAGTTTAGCGTCTCGCCACGCGTAAACCTCGCCGCTCATCGCGCCCGTGAAGGTGAGCCCTTCGGCCCCAAACGCCACGGAGAGCATGGTGGGTAGCTTACCGCCCCGCGGGCAGACACCCTTACTCCCCGCGAGATGGCCGCCAACTAGCGACCAGAACTTAACGTGTTTAACCCCGACGGTCACCAAATTCGTGTCGGAATCGGGTCGGAACGCCGTCGCGAACACCCTCCGCTCGGAGCACCGCGCCGTGGCGACCCGCGTCCCGTCCTGCCAGCGCCACACCGCGAGGCTGTGGCTCTCGTCCAACCCAACCGAGGCGAGGAGACGCCCGCTACTGCTGAAATCAACGGAACAAACCCCTTTACTATGGAAACCGCGGATAACGGAGAGGGTCTGCTTGGAGTTGGCGTCCCAGACATCGATCTGCGGGTTGGACAAACCGATTTGTCCAGAAGCGACAACTCCTTTGAACTTCGGATGCTGATTAACTGTGAGACATATTATATCGTCTGTGTGGTCTAAGTAGAAGGATTGAACGCCTTTCTCGATGTTATAGACAATGCCGGCGCCAGCCGCATGGAAGACGATATCAGCACCGTCGTTGATATAATGTAGATTGTTTCGGCAATCGAAGGCGCGATAACCGAATATAAACTCGAGCTCGAGGTTGGACACGGCGGTGGCTCGCCGTTTACGGGCGTCGGAGTCGTGGACACTCTTCACTTTGGGGACGACATTTACCGTCCGAGTGAACCCCCCTTCGTCCGGGAGCTGGTCGTCCGGAGGGGGTCCGGACGCGTCCCGGACGTTGGTCGCGTAGGTTTTAGTCGCGTAATCTATCGAGGTCTCCACGGCGACGTCGGAATCGTAGCCCTCCTCCTCGCTGTCCGTGTCGCTGTCGTCCGAGTCGCCGGTACCCTCAGCGGCCGCACGATGGCGCCACAACGCCAACGAGGTGTCGGCCCCGCCCACCGAACCCAACAAGGCGTCGTCGTGACTCCACCGTATGTTAGTCACGTGCGCGCTGTGACCCGGGTACTTCTTGAATTTCGCCAACTTCCCTTTGGCGGGGAAAGCGAAGAGTTTAACAAAACCGAAATCATCAGCGGTCGCCAGGGTCGTCCCATCGCCACTTAAATGGGCCGCATTCACATCCGTGACGTCACTCTTTACCGGCCAAATCCCCTCGCACTGGTTACCCAACACGGCAGTCCAACTATCCCATTGAATCTTATCAATCTCACTCGCTTTCAACGTCTGTCTGCTCCCTCTCGGCGCCTCGAAGAACAACTGCTCCTTAGCACCGGAGTTTACCATCAACAACTTACCGCGGGAGTCCCAGTCCACGTGGGTGATGTAGCTACTCGCCCCCTTACAGATACCCACGCGTTCGCCCTTCAACACAGAGTAAATATCGAC